>JALHCC010000753.1:0-35445 GCA_024340765.1 Tolypocladium cylindrosporum | reverse complement strand
CTTCTTCTTCTTCTTCTTCTTCTTCTTCTTCTTCTTCTTCTTCTTCTTCTTCTTCTTCTTCTTCTTCTTCTTCTTCACGATGCCGATTATCTAGTGACATGTCGGCCTGTTTCTGATGTCGGTGGTCACGGCACTGGCGTTCGGTCCGTCGACGTTGTGGCCAGGTCAGGTCATCTCCGAGATTGCGCATGCAGGTGATGCCAGACGCAGGCCCCTGCTGCGAATCTTGCGGATCCGAGGCCCAGAGCAGCACCGCCCCCAGCCCTGCTCGCCGACTCGGCATTCACGCCGGAGCTGGCTGGGCCGGGGACCTCTGCGGATGCCGTCCTGCATGCAAGACACGGGATGGCCAGCCGCGAGGGCCTCGGCCTCCGCATTACCAAGTCTCGCCGATGCAAAAACGTCGAGACGCTTGGCCGGTGGGACAATGTCTGGGAGGCGCCGCATGCATGCACTCCGTGCTTCCGTGCGCGCATTGCTGAGTGCGCACAGACCGAGAGCTCTGTCGGGTCTCGATACGATTTCGTGGGTAACCGGCGGCGAGCATCGATCGACCGCCCGCCCCGCCACGCACTCGTGAGAGGTCATGTTGTTGTGAGCGCTTGGTTGCTTTTTGCTTGCTTGTTGCTGCTCATCATATTGATCTCGTCACCATCGCACGAGGTCGGCATCGTCATACTCGCTCGGCAGACACCTAACCAACCGCCCTCGTCCCACGGGGCGAGATTGGGCTGTCTGTGACGGCGTGCTTGTCCGGTTCTCCGTCCGTTCGTGGCGAGCTTGGCATCCGAAGTTGCTCGGAGACTTGACGTATCATGCCTCGTCGTCCGATTTTCATACGGGGTGATGTGAAGGCGTGACGACCAAAACGAAGCCACCCTGTTCTGACCCTGGCTATCGACGGCAAGAGCGGGCAAGAGCACTCCCGCGCGAGCGATGCTATGCCTGTACCAAGTACCAAGTGCGGGATACTCACGTGAATATTGTCTCCTCCCCTTGTTCAGGACGATAACACCCATCACCTGGTGGTTGTCGCATGTTGTCTGAATACCCCAGGACGACCGCTTCAACTTTCCCATCACAGTCACCCGTCCCACCCAAGTGCAGCAATCACAGTCACAGAGCGACATCCGCCGATGACCGGCCCCGGCTCCTCCAATGAGGCTTCTCACGCTGCAAGGCGGCGGTCCAGTTTCAGGCCATTCCCTTTTCCGCCATGCCATCACGCAAGACGCCATTCGTGCCCAGTCGCGCCCAGCCGCGCCCAGTCGCGCTGCCTGGCCAGTGATGGAATCATGTTAAAGAATTGCGGGCTCTCTCGTCCACGCTGTCCCGGTATAGGGCGGCGGCCGACTGAAGATTTTCTACTCGGCAAAGTCTCGGAAGCTGAGAAATATCCAGTGACGAGTCTGCGCCGACGACTCCGAACTAGTCATGTCCTCAGTGCCATTTTCTGCACGGTAACTCTCAGTCTGGGTATCCCATTTTTCTTAAGTCTTTCCTCCCTTCTTTTATCCTTCCTTTCTCGTTTTCATTCAGAGGCGTTTCCGAGGTCTTTTGTTCATACCACCCACCCCACCATCCTGTGTCACCACTCCCACCCACCATGACGGCTACCACCATCCCCAACGGGCATGCGACCAACGGCACGAACGGGACGAATGGGTCGGGTCCCAGGCTGCATAGGGCTGGTGAATTAGACGATGTAGGTGGAATTGTGCATTTGTTTCACTTTTTAAAACCTGCCCACGTCTAGTGCCGGCTGACTCTGCATCCTACAGCTCATAAGTGCTGTACGGCAACTCATCATTCCCTTTGTGCAAGCTGCGGATGATGCCGCCCTGGACCGGTCAACGGGCAATGTACCGCGGGATGTCGCCGGCCGTTCACAAAATGTCCTCGTGCATCCCTATAAGCCGGCCGAGCTCGCTGCCAAGTTGAAATTCATCCTGCCCGAGGAGGGCCAGGGTAAAGACGGCCTCCTCGACGGCATCCAGAAGGTCCTCAAGTACAGTGTCAACACTTGGGACCAGGGCTTCCTGGATAAGCTGTACGCGAGCAACACCCCCGTAGGTGCAGGCCTAACCCCGATGCATTGCTTTCATACTTACGTTGAACTAGGTTGGCGTGATTTCTGACCTTGTACTCTCCATCCTCAACACCAATGTGAGCCGCACTGTCCAATAGGATGCCTTACCATGAAATGTCTCTGACCTGTCACAAGCTGCATGTCTACCAAGTCTCACCGGCTTTGACCGTGATTGAGAAGACGACCGCTCGCGCTCTGGCCGAGCGCTTTGGCTTCACCGGGCCGCAGGCTGGCGGCGTCACTTGCCAGGGTGGCAGCTCCTCCAACCTCACATCTCTCGTCGTCGCTCGGAACACGCTGTATCCGGACTGCAAGACGGCCGGGAACAGCAAGCATTACTTTGTCATCTTCACCAGTGCCCATGGCCATTACTCCGTCGAGAAGAGCGCCATGATCTGCGGATTGGGCGACTCGAACGTGTGGAAGGTGCCCGTGGATGAGAGTGGCAGCATGAGGGCAGACAAGCTGCGTGAGCTGGTGGTGCGCGCAAAGGAGCAAGGGAAGACGCCCCTTTACGTCAACTCGACGGCCGGGTCAACGGTGAGGGGCTCTTTCGACCCCTTTGAGGAAATTTCCAGCATCTGCAAGGAGTTTGGGATGTGGCTGCACATCGATGCCAGCTGGGGCGGCCCCGTCGTCTTCTCCGCGCAACAACGGTGGAAGCTCAAGGGCTCTCATCTGGCCGATTCTCTCACCGTCAACCCTCACAAGATGATGAATGCTCCGACGACGTGTTCGTTCTTGCTGGGGCCCGATATGAGAATATTCAACAAGGCTAACAGCACCACTGCCGGATATCTGTTCCACGGAAACACCGACGAAGACATCTGGGACTTGGCCGATCTGACTCTGCAATGCGGTCGACGCGGTGACAGCCTCAAGGTTGCCCTGGCATGGCTGTACTACGGCGCCAACGGCTTCGAGCGGCAGATCGACCATGCCTTTGACATGGCATCCTATCTGTACAAGCTGGTGCAGAAGACGGGTAACTTTGTCACGCTGTCGAGTGACCTACCGCCATGCCTGCAGGTCTGCTTTTACCATGCGCCCGGTGGCATCCTGTCCGACGATGCCGCCACGAACACGGCGAAGACGCAGACGATTGTTGAGAAGCTAATACATAGAGGTTTCATGGTTGATTATGCACCCGGCGAGAAGGGCAGCTTTCTGCGAGTCGCAGTCAACGTCCAGACGTTGCCGTCGACGATTGAGGGATTGGTACAAGCCATTGAAGAGGCTGCCAAGGAAACATCTTAGATATAGAAGAGATATAGAGGGCTCGTGCCATGCGCGATGAAGATTCGACGGCAAAGAACTGATGAATTGAATAGACCATTGAACGAATCGGAGTCGGCGTCCGCTGTCATGAGGAGCATCGGTGAAGACAGCATGCTGCCAGGGGGGCAAAGTGAGCAAAGAATTGGGAATACTAAGGAGGTGGAAATTTCCCCTGGGTCGACTTTTCTTTTCTCGCGTTGCACGTCAAAAGGACATGAAAGTTGCACGTCGTGTTGAAGGCTTGAAGTAACCTGGCAAGCCTGGCATGGATCGCTAGTGGTCTTTAAACCCCTGTCGCACTTTGCCGATAAGGCTCTTATCGACGCCGGGTTAAAAAAAATTGGCGGCCTTCGAACCCAGGGTCAACCGAACCCCAGCGTGCAATTGCTTCACACAACGCAATCGAAGCAGAACAAGATGCCGAAGCCACGAACAAAACGAGGCGGCGCTCGCGAGGAGCGCAAGCGCAAGCGACATGACCCTGACGAAACAAACGAGTTCGAATCGAAGCGCCCCCGGCGGACTGAGGGCGAGGGCGAGGAAGCCTACGAGACCGGCTACCAGCTCGACGAGTCGCAGCAGCAGAATGGCCCTGGCGAGACGGAGTTCTTTGGCATGCTGGCAGACGAAGAGCAAGAGTACTTCCGTCGGGCCGACGAGATGTTGGAGCTGAACCAATTCCCCACGCCCGAGGAGCGCGACATGTTTCTCGACAGCGTCTACCGCGAGGCGCAGGGCAAGGAGCTAAAGCTGGCCAGCAGCCAGTCGTGCTCCCGCCTCATGGAGAGGCTGATCCAGCTGTCCAACACGGCGCAGAAGAAGCGGCTCTTCGAGGCCTTTGCCGGCCACTTCCTGTCCCTGGTGCAGCACCGCTTCGCCAGCCACTGCTGCGAGGCGCTCTTCCTGCGGTCCGCAGGGCTGGTCACACAGGAGCTGGCTGGCTTTGTGGGCTTCGTGCTCGACACGACGGGCAAGGGCGGCGAGGATCACCAGCCGGAGGCGTCGATGGAAAGTCTCTTCCTGGCCACGCTGGACGAGCTCGAGGGCAGCCTGAGCTACCTCATCACCGACCGGTTTGCCTCACACGCCCTGCGGGTGCTGCTCCTGGTGCTGTCCGGCCGGCCGCTGGACGATGCATCGGTGAAGACGCTGATGAAGAGCAAGAAGAAGGAGAACATCTCGGTAGCGGGCTCTGCGGCTGCGGATGAGCAGAACCAGGGTCTGCGCGCCGTGCCCGAGTCCTTCATCCTGGCTGCCAAGAAAATCATCACCGACTCGACTGCCGGCATGGACGCCACGGGCCTGCGTGTGCTGGCGACGCATCCCATCGGCAACCCGACGTTGCAGCTGTTGCTCGAGCTTGACATGACGCTGAACAAATCAGAGCAAAAGGCGGACCCTGCCCGACCCTCGCTGCTGTCCCAGCTCCTCCCTGGCGCTCCCCAGTCCCTTGCCGATGGATCATCGGAAGCGTCCGAGTTTGTCAACGGCATGATCTACGACCAGATCGGCTCTCGGCTGATTGAAACACTGATAACGCACTGCCCGGGCAAGATCTTTAAGACTCTCAACCACAGCATCTTCCTCCCTCGCATACAAGGATACGTCCGCAACGACATTTCCTCGTACCCTGCCATCAAGGTGCTAAACCGACTCGGCAAGGATGACCTCGTCGAGGCCGTCGACAAGATTGCACCAACCATCCCCCAGCTGGTCGCAAAGACGAGATTCAATGTCCTCAAGACGCTGTTTGAGCGGTGCGCCGCTCGCGGCGTGTTGGACGAGATCAAGAAGCTCATGAAGGGACTCAAGGAAGGTTGCGGAAGTCAACCAGCTGACCTCGTCACCACACTGTGCTGCTTGGGCGACGAGAAGAAAAAGTCAAAGGACGTTCAGCAACTCGCACGCAACCAATACGCCATCCAATCCCACGGCGCCCAGCTGCTCACCACTCTTCTGTCCATCTCTGGACCCTCCAAGGGCGTCCAGGAAGCCATCCTCGCTCTCCCGTCCGACCTCCTCGTCCGCCTCGCGACCACCTCGATGCCCACCGTCACACTCCTCACGACGGCCCTGGCCACCCCGTCTGCCAACTCCCTGTTCCAAAAGTCCATTGTCAGCACCGTCACGCCACACATCTCCGAGCTCGCAACGTCCCAGTTCGGACACAACCTCATCAACGCCATTGCCGAGGTCCCCAGCAAGGGCAGGGACCTGAGCGTGCCGGCCCACATGAAGGAAGCCATCATGCAACAGCTGGGCGCCCACGAGGCGGAGCTGAGGGAATCTTGGATGGGGCGAAGCGTCTGGCGGAATTGGAAGGGCGACATGTGGAAGACAAGGAGGGGAGACTGGAAGGTGTGGATGAAGGAGGTGGACGTACCGCAGAAGCAGCAACAGCCTATAGGCCAAAGGGGGCCGGATGAGAAGGGTTGGAAGAGGGACGGCAAGGATAAAAGGGATAAGAGGAATAAGGACAGAAAGCGGGAAGAGTAAACAAATGGTGGATATAGATGATGATACCCGACTGGTCGAATCGAATACGGATATCCGCGCTGCGACGGCTTAAACTTGCCTTTGACTCTTCCACATGAAATCGAACGATCCCAGACTCAGTCCTGGCTTTGGAGGCAGGCCTGACGGGGTTTGACGCTGCAACTGGCAGGTTCAGCTGACTTGTCCATGGGTCGTGAATCGGGTCCATCTCAAGGCACCTCTTGAAACGTTCATCACGCATAAGAATTGTATCGACCAACTGTTATCTTACTTGCATGCATACACCTAGCCATGGACTAGAGCCGATGCGCCTCCCAGCCAGTTGCCAGTCCCTCGCCCGGCAACGCAGTCTGCCAGCCGACCGGTGGCCCAGCAGCTGGCAGACACCCGTCGCCCTTGCAACGCACACTCTGTTTGCGTCCGCCCATATACCAAAATCAACAGCTGTTCAGCACGCGACCTTTTCTTCCTCTTTTCACCTCCCCCAAGGTTCGGAAGAAAAAGGAGTTGCAACAACAGCCCTCTTCACAACCCTTCCGCCATCAACCACTTCCCGCTGTTTCTTGCCAGCAAACGACCTCCCCCCTTTTCGTCTGAACCAACCCCAAGATCAGCAACGAAACCAAAAGGACTCTTTCAGCGCGATGGGTCGCTCCGGTTATGATTGCTCGGAGACAGCTCCTGGATCGGCCGCCAACGACGCGAGTTCGCGGGCAAGAGCCAGACGAGCAGGTAGTTTCACACCCAGGGCTCCTATGAATCCCCGCCCACGTCGTCCGTTCCGCCCATATAAGATACTGAACGAGATCCCCCCTATGAAAGGCGTCACCGACCTCGATGCCACGCCGCGGGCGTCGCGGGTGAACGCCGCGGGTTTCCAGCCCCAGGCTGGCGCAGAGTTGTCGGCGCGAGAGCTGGGCTCTCCTGGCGCACCGCAAGCCGCGACGGTACCGGCCCAGCAGGACCAAAGCCAGTACCAGAATACGTACCAAAATGCGTACCAAAATGCGTACCAGAATACGAACCAGAACGCGTACCAGAATACGAACCAGAATGCGTACCAGAATACGTACCAGAATGCGTACCAGAATACGTACCAGAATACATACCAGAATGCGTACCAGAATACGGACCAGAATGCGCACCAGAATATGTACCAGAACCCGAACCAGCTGGCCCAGATCGGCTATCAGGGAAACTACCAGGGCGACGGCAGCGGCGCCGCGCAGCACGGTGGCCTCGGTGGCCTTGGATTGCCCGGCGTGGACCCGGGATACTTCTTCATGCCGCAGGTTGCTGCCCGTGCCGCCATCCCAAACCAGGTATTTATGGGCTACCAGCCAGATATCCCGGAGCAAGGCTCCATGTACAGCAACTGGGGAAGCAGCAGCGCTTCGTCCGCGACGGGCCACGCCCCGGACGCTTTCAACTCGTGGGCACCCAACGTGGGTCCGAACAGCTACCACGGAAGCGGCTATCCCGTCCAGCAGAACGCCGTCCCGAACAACCTTGCCGCTGCTGCCGTTCCAGCTCCTGCCCCGGCCCAAGAGACTGGCGAGCTGCCCGCGATCAAGGAGGAAGAGGAATCCGCCGAGGACGTCGAGATGGCCGACGGCGGCTCGCAGCCTGGTAGCGCCCCAGGCCAGTCCTATGGGAACTGGGGCCCCGACGAGCGACAGTGAGCGCTCTAGGGCGATCCCCCTCCGCGCCATCACGCTCTTGTACTGGACGAGAATGCTGTTCAGCCGGTGACCGAGGATGCGGTGGTCCGTATTGACCATCCGCGGAGAAGCGCAGTGTTCATCCCCAGAATGAAAAGGTCGGCGAGTCCCATCCTTGCGAGTGGAATGGCATAGCCAGCTAACAAGGAGCAGAACGGTCGGTGCTTGGGGCTCGAGTTGACGAGGAGAGTGTTTGTTTCTGGAGATCGACACGACGCGCCATCGCGGAACTGATCATGGAAGATGGGAAGGGAGCAGAAAACGGATACCTAGTATAGGACTGTGCTGCAGAAGAAATCAACATGATGAGGATGCCGAGAGGAAGGCATCGCGCAATGTCGTGCAGGTTCAGAGGTAGTTGCCTGGAGTCACCTGCAAAGTCCAGTGACCACCTCGTCCTTGCCTACTCCCGGTGGAGGCTGCCCAGGCCGATCACCCTCCCCAACCGCAGTTGATTCCCTTTGGTTGCAATTGAAGATAATTTCTCCTTTTTTTTTAATCCACAGGGTACTTAACTCTTGCTAGATGTATTGTACGTAGTAAACCCTCGTCTTTACCTATGGAAGAGGCGGCTACTAAAGCCCCGCTGGGAATGATAGTGGGGCGGGGAATAGTACAACGGACTTGCGCTCTCCGTTGCGCTAAATCTTCTTCCCTTTCACAGTGATGAACCCCTTCATACGAAAGGCTCGGGCAGACGCGGCCTGGCACCCCGTCGGCCTTGCCTCCTCGTTCCCCGACCTCGGCTCAGACAACGACGGCTCTCGGATCGCGCCAGGATGCAAAGCCTTCAGGATCCCCGAGGCAGACGGCCTCGGTGAGCCCGAGGCTACCGTCGAAGCAGACATCGACCTGCCCGAAGACCTGAAGGACCAGGTCCTCGTGTTCAAGTACAAGGGCAACTTCCACGCTATTAACCATGTGAGCGGGGCGTATACAGGCTGTCTGGACGATGCTGACGCGCCGCAGCAATGCCCTCACTCGTCGTTCCCGCTTTCGCAGGGCAGCCTCTTTGACATTGAGGACTTTGGCATCGTCCTCAGCGCGGGACTCACGTGCCCCAAGCACGGCTGGTCCTTTGACGTCTTCTCTGGGCGGTCAGACCGCGGCAACTACAAGCTCAAGGTGTGGGAGGTGCAGCTGCGTGACCCCCCGACATCGGCTGGTGAGGCTCCCGGGAGCACCGACAAGGAGGTTTGGGTGAGGCGAAAACAACGAATCGGCTGAGGTGACCGCTCCGTTCTATTTGGAGAAAGTCTATGTTTAACAACTGCGTACAAGCAATTCAGGGGTAGATTGTGTGCCCCTCTTTTGGGATTGCATGGGAGCCCCCATTTGGGTTATCCAAGGTCGGCAAGACCGTAAGAGTGTCAAGGTACTTTTACTAGCCGCGTCTCACTGGCAGCACTGGGTCGAGTCCTGCCTCTACAAGCAAATTTTGGCATAATTCCAGTGTGTGACGGGTGAATAGACGTGCCTGTGGGCAACCGGGCTCGTTCAAGCCATGGCGACTCTTCTGCGGTCCGACACAGGAGACTATTTCTTTTGAACTGAAGCTTATATCGGTCGTGCATACATATAACTACTAGATAATTACTGTGCCCATCGGCGGATCAATATCAGCGGCCTCACTCGCCATCCCAGAGCACCTTCATCGCAGTAGGGAACGGCCAAACACCACCCCAATCCTCCGTCATGAAGACGCTGTGCCCTCCCGGCCCAGGCACCTTCTTCAACTCGCCCTGCGGGCCGGGAACCCTCCTCAGGCCCTTCTTGCGGAACAAGGCCCTGAACAGCTCGACCAGCGCAACCTGGCTGACCTCCCTGCCGAGCCGCATGTGCGGCCCGGCGTCGTAGTGGGTGTACGAGTCGAGGGGCCGTCGCGGGTCGATCGCGTCCGGGTTCGCAAAGTGCTCGCCGTCGCGCGCGGCGGACGCGAAGGAGACGAAGACGCGGTCCCCGGGCTGGACCTCGACCTCGCGGCCGTCGTCCTCGGTGAAGGCGTCGGCGGCGACGGCCTGGCGATATGTGCCCGGTGGGCCGGCCATGCGGATTCCTTCCATTGCGTAGCCGAGCAGCAGGGCATCAGACTCGTCGCTCGACCCTTGCGACGCGATGTGGTAGATCGCCTCGAGGTGCGGCTGGCCGCTGGGCGACAGATAAAAGTCTACTGCCTGGGCAAACTGTTGGGCGAAACCATTGTCAGTTAGATGCTCCGTTTCCACGCACCAGATATCATAGCTCACTCACCAGTTGGGCCTCGTTCGGCACCAAAGCCCCCGCGGTCGGCAGGATCTGGTCCCACGTAATCTCGTGCGCCTTCAAGCCCGCCTTCGATAGCCCCTTGATCAAGTTGACCCCGTACGCCGACAGGGTGCTGTCCCTCGGCTTGCCGGTGAAGAGGCCGCCAATGCCCAGCGACGTGCTGAGCTTGACATTGGTCTCGATGATGCTCCCGAGCTGCGACGCCAACTCCTTGGCCTTTCGCCTCAGCGGAAACGACTTGACCGAGTCGAGGTCGAAGAAGATGGACGTGAAGATGGTCGCCAGAGCCGTGTACAGCTCCTGCTCGGAGAAGACACCCTTGGGGTTCTCCTGGGACTTCAGGGGCAGGTTGAACATCCTCGCGACAAAGTGCGTGTGCGCCAGGTTGCCTAGATCACGCACCACGTCGCAGTGAGATTTCCCAGCAATCTTGTGCGACTTCTCCGCCAGCAGACGCTCGGCAATCATCGAGTAGAATGCCTTGACCGACGCCTTCCAGCCGTCCTTGTTGAGGAGCGAGTCCAGGTGCTTTCGGTCCCCAGACTGCGCAGATCCCCGGCTGGCCCGGCCCATGAGGCTGTCCAGCCCTTCCTGCCAGTTCACACGGTACTTTTCGTCGTTGCGCAGGACGTGCTTTGCACCTGCATGCGAAGAGACGTGGACCAACGGGGCGATGGGGCGCGGTCGGTCAAAGTTGAATTGCTCTACTCGGCCGAGATTCGTCAGGATCTTGTGGTTCTCCGGCGGAATGACCATGGGGTAATGGGCGTAAACCGAGTTCCGCTTGAAGTGGTTCGGGAACGCCCGCATGAACAGCTTGTAGAAGACGCAGCCGTGGTTGACCTTGAAGTCGTAGTTGGCCTCGTTGTATCCCCACTGGGTCAGGTAGCCCGGGTGGTAGTCCGTCGTGTAGTGCCTATCGCCCCGGACGAGGGACACGGCGTCGGAGAGGACGACGCGGGAGATGGTGTACGTCGGGGCAATGCCGACGCCCGGGACCATGGGCGTCTTGGCCTCCTCCGCAACCAGGCCGGGGTAGAGCTCCACGTGGTCGGGGTGCTGGTACAGGTTGCGCAGCTGGTCGGCAACGGCAGGGTCCGAGTTGATTTCCTCGAACGTGTCGTACGCCTTGAGGCCAAAGTGCTTGCGGAACTCGTTCAGGCCGGCGAGGTTCCACTTCCTGCCGCGGAGGATGCCCAGGATTTCAACCGGCTTCATGATCCGCGGGACGTTCTGTGCGCCGAAAGCACCGCCGGGCTGCTCAATGGCGGTGGCAAGACTGTTGACCAGATCGTCATCGTTGAAGCGGCCATCAGGTCCGCGGGTGAATCCGCCAAACGTGCGCTGCCCGGGGTCCTTGGGCATGGTCATTTCAAACTTCTTGACCGCGCCCATCAGCGTCTGCAGGTTCATCTCGCCGTAGTTTTCCCCGAGGAGCTCCGTGTAGAAGTTCTGGATCCATTCGTCGTCCATCTGGGAGATGCACGAATGCCAGCGGTAGCAGAGGTTGAACTCAGCGGACACGACGTTTCCGACACCACTCTCGGAGCCCTCCGAGGTTCCCACCGAGACTCCCATCTCCTGTCGGGGGTCCAGGGTCCATGACGTGTCGACACGGTTCAGGTTGATGATGTTCCTGACGTAGTCGATGAGGGTGATGTTGATGTACAGTCCCGAGGTGACGAGTCGGGCTGTCTGGAAGAGGTCCTCGTCGTACTTTTTCCACGCAGCGGCGGCCGCCTCTTCGCTCAGATTTGCCGGTGGCTTGGCGTATTTGTTGCCTTCGTTGATGGCCGCCAGGTTTCCAGCGATATGGTTGTGGAAGCGGTTGAACATGACGAGAATGATGCAGACGCCTGGCGGATTGCCGGCAAGTCGCTTATCCGCAAAGGTATCGGCCTTGAGCATGCCATCCTTGAACGTCCGAACGGAGTCGAGAGCCTCCTTTGTGCTCCCGTACAGAGGCGACAGATCGAGATAAGAGGATGAGTCATTTTGGTTTCCGTCCTTCGAGTTGGTCGAGAACAAGTCTGCAGCGCGTCAGTCGCCATTCAGTCCCTTAAAGATACCCCCTCGGGTTCTCTCTTACCATGGATAATAATGGTGGCCCAGTACCACAGAATGCTCGAAACATTGTTCGGGTTCTTCTTGAAGCCATCTCGCGCCATTACGGTCTCGTACACGGTCTCGGGATCGGGCAAGGCGCCGAGATTCGCCTTTCCGGGCTTCACCGTGCGAGAATACGGAGTGCCAGCTGCCCCCAGCTTCGGCATCAGAGGGTTCTGCAAAGCCAGTTAGCCAAATGGCCTGTTTTCATAACGCATGAGACGGGCTGCGCTGACATTGTTCGATCCATCGGGCTGACGATAGCGAAACTGGTCTCCCATGTACAGCAGCGGAGGATGGTCCAGCGAGTTCCACAACTTGTTAATGAACAAGTTCGTGAGCACCTCTTGCCTCGGCGAGTGGTCTGGCATTGTAGCAACCATCTGAATAGTCCTCTCCATAATCATCGTCTTGTCATCGGACTGGGTTTCGCCCTTGATTTTCGCAGCGAGCATGTCCTTGAGGGTCTTGAGGTCTGCTCCTGTTAGCATCATGCCCAGGTGAATACCACCAGATCTGAGAATACTTTCCTCCCCATCCAATGCTGCGGAGATCCTGTATCAGTCCAGGCCGCTGGACGACCGCTCGATAAGAACCGTCTCCCATTTCAGTCGGAAGAGGCCGCCGGGACGCTTGGCGAAACTGTGACAGAGACCAAGTCTCGCCCTTTTTGGCCTTGCTCGGCGGCTTTCCCGGGCTGGCATTGCTCTGGGTGTTCGATGAGCGGCTATAGACCCCATTCTGCTGGGTTCCATTGGCATGGCTGCCGTTCTGGACTTCCCCGTCCCTCGACTCTACGCCTGGCGACATGTTTTCGAAGCTACCCGTAACCCGAGGTTCAAATGTTCAGGTCGTATAAAGTCGGAAACGGTGCCACCCACACGCGCGATGATGCGAGGCCGCGCCTGCTTTTATAGTAGCAGTGCAAGGTCCTGTCTCAGCCTGGCAGCGACAGCAAACACAGTTTTATCTCATCTGGGACGTCGACGCAAGCCTCAAACCGCCTCTGCAGCTGATATTTCCTCTCCCAGTAATATCACTGGGTCATGCAAGCGGGCCGTTCACGACGGTTGGGCAATAACTTCCCCGCCGCCTGTCGCGATCGGCCGACCTGATGCCTGCATCACAGCATGGTCAGTAAGTGAAGGCCAATGAGAGAAGGCATCCCGGAGCGACGTGGCGCTCACAGACCACCATCGAGTATCGGACAGGGGTTGGGGGTTGGGGTTCCCGCCACGGCGAATGGGAGGTTGGATATTCGCGACGCATCAACGTACAGCGGAAGTAACTCGGCCCCGTGCCAATGCCGCGTACTGTAATTATCAATAGTAAGCGGGCCGCAATCCATGTAACAGCGGCTCGGGCCTGTTGGAGTGGGTGACTGCGTCGTTCCTGTTCCGGAACAGACAGCCGGCAGGCCGTGTGACGGTTGCCGTGGAGTCTACCAGCCGACGTCGTTCTTCATCAATGCGCGAAGTAGTCCGTAGCACTCGTAGTGCCAGGGTCCTGCAAGACCGTTGGGAATGAGCTTTCCGTGTCCCCAGAGAATAGGCTCCCAACGCCAAGTCAAAGGAGTGCGTGCCGTCAACCGTCCTTGCACCTCTGCCCGCAAGTGACACGCATCACGACGGCACCCAGACGGCACATCATTCTAGCGTTGCATCCACCAGCTCTGCCGTTCCCGCGAAGCGACGTATCATCTGCATGCGGTTTTCAACTCTCTGTGGCGTACCATGCATTCAGCTGTCCTGCAAGCGAGGTTGCAAGAAGCAAACCCGTATCCAGTCAGTCATCTCGGGAGCTGGGGTGGGGGCGCTGGCAAGCTGGCCTCGAGCGGACTGTCCACTTGGTCCTGTCCTAATTGAGACCTGCAGCAAGCCACATGTGCTTCTTGCTAACTCGACGACCAAGGTTGTTTGCCGCTCCAGTACACGCAGCATTGGCAATGGCGCCTTTCGTAGGCCTGGCTCATCTGCAAGAGGGCGGATGAGGGGGTTTCTGCCGAATCACATTTCCCGAACTCCGACAGAGTGCACCATCACATTCTCTCCTTGTATTAACATCGGTTTGGACTCTGGCCCTCTTCTATTCCGTTGCCTTGATAAACATGAGACTGCTGTCTAAAGCCGTCATTCTCCGCCAATGGCCTCTCGCAGTCGCACAAGCAGACGGCAGCCAAACAGTCGAGCTCATATGCTGAGTGTATCCTGGCCAAATGTGCTGTTGTTGCTCCGCACAAAGAGCCAGTATTTTACAGGAGTCGTTCGCCCGCATCTCAGTTGTCACTCGTTATCGTTTCAGCAGAGCAACTTTGCACATTGGGTATCGTCATATCGCCACGAGATGGCGCCTTGTTTGGCTAGCACCCTATTCGAGGCCCATGTTTGCTCCTTGCTGCCAGCCCAGCCAACCTTTCTGGGAACATTCGGCCTTGTTTAGCATAGGCTCCAGTCAGGATGATGTTCATGAATCGTTCTACCTTGTCCTACATTTACTTCGTTCGCAGGTCCTGCACGTAGAAAGGCATCTTATCGCTTTCGTACACATGGCCGTGCGGGTGCTCCGTCTCCCGGTAGATGTTGTCAATCGAGTGCTGATGGAAGGTATCCTGGTGTCTGCAGTCCAAGATGTGGTCCAACCCAGGGGGGTGGGTGAGTCGGAAGATTCCATACCTAGAACACATGACAGGTCAGCACAACGTCACACTTGAGCTTTCGTGGCAAACACATACGATGGCTTGAATCTGGGAGCGCACACGATGGCAATGCTCTCTGGCATCATGACCTGATACCCAGCATGCGTGTGCAAATCTCGCGAGCTCATGAAGCACGTTTGCGTCGGGTGCGTGTGGATCCATCCCAGCACCAGCAGGTCCTCGCTTGCGCAGTAGTCGAAAATGGCACCTTCATTCTCCGTCTCGCACGTGTCGGAAGTGCACTTTTGGTCGGGGATGAGCAGGCAGCGCACAAACAAGGCGTTGTTTACTGGTGTTCCGCAGAGAATGCCGCACATTTCAAGCCCGGCTCGAGTGTTCTTCGACGCCATGTCGAGAAACGTGGATCGAAGCGAGCTTGGGAGGAAAACGGAGCGAATCGGATCGCCGTTCTCGAGATAGGCACCTGGCTTGAAAGCGAGCCGCTCCTTCCTAGGGAGCGGCGGTCCATCCAGCGGTCCATCCAGCGGGCCCTTTGGAGGGAGAAGAGGTTGCTCAGTTGCCACAGATGGGGGAGTCGGGACGAGCGGTGCGTATTCGTCGAGAGGTACTTTGCGTGGGACAGCGGGCACCAAGGCACCCGAATTGGGGAAACGAACAGGTGCATCAACCTTTTCCTGAGATGGTAGACCTTCTTTGGGCGGCCGACTCGGTGCAGGCATCAGTGGTGGCTGCGGCTGACGCTGAGATCCCGCATATGCCACGGGCTTTGGCTTTGTGATGGAGGGATAGTTGTATTGGGCCGGGATCACCGCATGAGCCGATCCACGACGGTGGGTTCTCTCCTCATCGCCTCCAACCTGCTGGTCACGGCTCAGGAATCTCCTGGCCGTTTCCATCTGCCTCTGCAGGTCATCGTCACCTGGGGCCCGAAATCTGCCATCCCCGTGAGCTTGGTGATCGGATTTGCGAGAAGCTTTAGACTCTCGTCTAGCCTGGTCCCTCCGAGCCAACTCCTTCTGGGCCAAATCGACGGCCAACTCTTGGTGCTCGGAGGCGTCGAGGACTCTTGCATGCCCGCCCAAGCTGGGATCCCGGGCCGCGAAGGCTGCGTAGCTCGACGGAGCCTTTTGATGTTCACGTTGGCTCGACTTGGCAGACGACATTCGCTCCCACTCTTCGTATTCGTCTTCGACGACGGGCTTGATGTGCTCCAAATGGTCGAGGACGCTATCGATGCGCTTCGCTAACGGCTTGAATGCTTCCCGGCTATCCGGGTCCTTGAACTTGGGATGTTTGGGCAGGCAGTTGAGGACCAGTACCGAGTGACGGTACAACATCATGTACGCTCGCCCATAGTCGCCGTCGGCAAGGGCAAAAGACGCCTGCGGCTGTGGTCAGTCCTGGGGTCTCTGTTCGGAGGCAAGGCAACGTGTGTGTCATACTTCTTGGTGGAGAGTTTCGGCAGCTCGAGCCCAGTACTTGAACTCGATGTTGGTGTTGAAGTTGAAGTTCTCAGCCTGCGCGACCAGCGAACTGACGGACTGCGGCCGCGTAGGTCGCGCCGAGGAGCGAGGCTCCATCTTCTTTTGCGACGACGAGGTCAACTGGAGACGAAGGAGGGTATGTTAGCAACGCAACGACGCCAGCCCGCGGCTATGACGGCTCGGGGCATAATAGAAACGCGGAAGAGGCGATGATCATGCTGGGATGACCAAAAACCGTACTCCCATGGGTGGCGATGCGGCGGCCTGGAAGCCTGCGGAAACCTGTATGGATGGTTGTTGATGCAAGTTGCAGGTGGTGTGTGGTGTTGCGTGACGCGTTTCTAAGAACTTGGAGGTGGGCGAGGTATGAACGTCAGCCCAGGCATGGTGGGGGTTTCACGTTGCGGGTGGTCAGTGCAGCTGCCAGTGAGGGGCACATTGACTGCCATGGCCTGTAGCCTCAGGCTCATCGCCACCAGCTGCGCCATAGCTGCATGCCTCTCATCGAGGTGCACCTTTCTTTACTCCAGCACGTGTATAGCCCATTGCATTTTAAAATCGTCCAATTAGTCATATTCTCACGTTTTATCCGCACCAGTGTCGTATTTTCCGGTTGCCTTGCTGGGTACTGATCCCTGTTTGGTGTCGGCATTGAGTGGAAGCTTCTCGACCTCGACAGGCAACAATACAGAAGTCTGCCTAACATGGGTCAAAACGGTGCAAATTACGAACCAGCTGTCTCTAGAATGAACATTCCACTCGTAGATTCTCTTGAGCAGCGTCAAATATATGGATATGTGAATAAAAACATGCCCCGCTGAACAGGAACAGGCGTCTATTCTGCTAACTGTGAACTGCAGGTAATCATTGAGCTGGCTGCATGCCCTGCCCGGAGGCTGCCCCTTGCGCCGCAGCCTGTGTCTGAATAATCTCCGTCTTTTTCTTCTCAATCTTTTCCTGTGTCTCCTTGATCTGGCTTTCTTGTCTTGAGCTGCAACCCTAGTTAGTGGTGTGAATAGGGGCAACGGCGGGTGCTGACCAACATTTCTCCAGTAATAAAGTCCAATCGCCCCTTGACCGTGCTCTCGGCTTCCACCTTGTCTTGCTTAAGAAGAACCGGTCCCACGAGCTTGAAGATGGTCTCCTCGTCTCCCAGGGTGTCAAACTCCTAGCCTCTGTGTCAGTTGATCTTCTGTCACCCCGAGGTGTGCCTCATGCCGACCTTTTGAACGCCGAGGTTCTCCTGCTTCTGCCCTTCTAGTTTTTGCCGAGACTCAACAGTGCTCTGCAAGTCTATTGGGGTTTCGTCAGCTGCGAGCTCATCGCAAACCCATGGGAACTGTCACCTTGTTGAAGTTTTTGATAATCCTCCGAGAGGGACTGCAGGTGGGCTTGGACATCAGCCATGGTGACCGGGCCGGGGCAATGCTTGCGCGGAGCTCTTTGGATAAATCGGAGGTTTTATCTTGGTCATCCGCTTCGCCTCTATGGTAAGCCGTGGGCGTCGCCTTTCGTCGCTTTGTAAAAGCTCGTTGCCTTGTCGCAAGTCTGTGTGTGAGGCTGGCTGGTTGGATGCTGTCGAAGCGTCCATGCCCCACCACCGTTATCGAGACGCTGGCCCCTCCCCGATACCTACATGTTACCCCGCCAATACCAGCAGCGCCAGGTACCGCGCTTCTGACGTTACCTCATCATCCGCCAGCATCTCCATCGCAACTCTTCGCACGCGTCGTCCGCTGCTCCGTCGACGTCGAAACGTCCGTCCTACGCTGAGCCAGCTTCGCCAGTCGGCTCTTTTGGCGTTTCCGAACTCTCGTGCGATACTTTTGCCGCCGACTCGAGGCTGCTGCGACACCATCTCTCCCCTCCAGGCTACCCTGCTTCAGCCTCTGCCCAGAGCCGCCGAGCCACGCGTGCAGACGTCAAGATGTCGACCAACTTCCGAGACCGCGCCATCGCCGAGGTGCAAAAGGCCATTGCGGCGGACCACAACAAGGAGTACCAAAAGGCCTTTGATCTCTACATGTCGTCCATGGAGCTCTGGGTCAAGGCTCTGAAGTGGGAGAAAAACAAGGCGCTCAAGGCAACCATGCAGGAGAAGATGGCCACTTATCTCGACCGCGCCGAGAAGCTCAAGCAGTTCCTCCAGTCCGAGGCCGACAATAACTCCAACGGCGGCAAGGCTCTCATGGGTGTGAATGGATCAACCACGGGGAAGAGCAAAGGCGCTGCCGAAGACGATGACAGCAAAAAGCTCCGGAACGCACTGTCGGGCGCCATATTGCAGGAGAGGCCCAACGTACGGTGGGAGGATATTGCCGGCCTGGAGGGCGCCAAGGAGACTCTGAAGGAGGCCGTGGTGCTGCCCATAAAGTTCCCCAGCCTGTTCCAGGGCAAACGACAGGCGTGGAAGGGTATATTGCTGTACGGCCCTCCTGGAACGGGTAAAAGTTATTTGGCCAAGGCTGTCGCGACGGAGGCAAACAGTACCTTCTTCAGCATCAGCAGTTCAGATTTGGTGAGCAAATGGATGGGAGAAAGTGAACGGTAAGTCGCTCCCGAGGGGGTGTTGGGTCCTTGCTGACGACGGCCTTTCCTCTCCAGCCTTGTCAAGCTTCTTTTCTCCATGGCCAGGGAAAATAAGCCTTCAGTCATCTTCATTGATGAAATTGATGCACTTTGCGGTCCGCGAGGCGAGGGCGAATCCGAGGCGTCTCGTCGCATAAAGACCGAGATTCTCGTCCAGATGGACGGTGTGGGCAATGACAGCAAGGGGATCCTTGTGCTGGGAGCAACCAACATCCCCTGGCAATTGGACGCAGCCATCCGTCGACGATTCCAGCGACGAGTTCACATTGGCCTGCCAGACACCAATGGCCGTGCAAGAATGTTCAAACTTGCAGTCGGCGACACCGACACATCGCTGCAACCGAGCGACTACAATGTCCTGGCCACCAAGTCGGATGGATTCTCGGGCAGTGACATCGCCAACGTAGTGCAGACTGCGCTGATGCGGCCTGTCCGCAAGATTCTGCAAGCCACGCACTTTAAGCCGGTAAGTGTTGGGTGAGCGAGGCCGAGGGCGTGTGACTCTATGCTAACCCTTGACAAGGTCATGAAAGATGGCAAGCGAATGCTGATTCCGTGCTCGCCTGGAGACCCCGAGAAGATTGAGATGACCTACGACGATGTTAATTCAGACGAGCTTCTCGCCCCTGACGTCTTGCTAAAGGACTTTGAGCTGGCACTGGACGATTCGCACCCTACGGTGTCCAAAGCGGATATCGAGAAGCAGATTGAGTGGACGAATGAATTTGGCAGCGAAGGAGCTTGAACGCAAGGGGGGTTATCCCCGGGCGATGTGGCATGACGGCGTCTTCAGGAGTTATACTTGGGCATCTGGCGAGCTTCGGTATACATGCATGTCTTTTCAGAAGTCGGTAGCTTGTGCTGACTTGCACACTGAGGGGGCTGTTGGCTAGTTGGCGGCATTACAGATGAAAAGTCACGGCTAGAATGCTTGTGTTTCTGCAGGCATACCACTTCTCCGACGAGGATCCTTGGAATGCTCTTGTCAAGCGACTTACAGCGGTAGACAATCGACTCTATTTGAATAGCATCTGCCTGGATGACGGGCTATCCGTTGCGGCTTTGGGGTGTACCGTAACCGCGGACTCAAGACGGAGATGATTTAGGAAATTTACCAGCAACGATAAATGTCTTTCATTACTACAAGACTTGCGTATAGCTGGAATTGTGCAGTCCTTCATATCGATGCAGGTCGGGCAATGGAATGGGTAGGTCTATAGGGTAAACGCTCGGTTGTGGAGACGCGGACTCGGCAGCCCGAAACTGCCAGACGCCGGCAGAATCCCGAAATGATGTCAAAGCCACGACAAGCTTCCTCGCAACCCTCCATACCAGCCAGAGCCAACCACTGCCGAAGCTTCATGTTGGCACGTCGACACGATGCGCGAAAAACCCTCGCAAGGCTGGCCCGGGCCCAGTACGCCCGCGCAATGGCAACCGCAGCGGTGAAAGCGCCGTCGATGCTGGCCGTCACGAACGACGTCGCGCGACAGCTCGACAAGACGGGGGTGTGGAAGCGGACGGGCGGGCGGAAGAAGGCCAGTGCCGTCCGTGCGGTAGAACCGCGCAGGGTGAACATCGTGAGCGACGGTCTCTGCGGTATGCCTCCCCGGGACCCTTGTTGGAAGATTTGCGGACTGACTTGGGGTAGACGACGTGATCAAGTATCTGGCACCGTCACTCGAGCGACACCGAGGATGTGACCTGGTCGACTTGAACCCCGGAGCGGGCGTCTGGAGCCGAAAGCTGCATGACTTTATCGAGCCACGAAAGCACGTCATGATGGACCTCGACGCCGAGCTGTACCGCCCGTTCCTGTCCGGCCTCGTCTCCAAGAGCAACGTCGAGCTGATACCCAAGTCCGGCCTCGTGTGGAAGGACCTCCTGGAGATGATCCGCAGCAAACTCTCGGACCAGCACGAGACGGGGCCGGGCGCCTCTCCCACGCGCAACGACACGCTGCTCGTCACGGCCAATCTCTCCATGTTCCCCAAGAAAGCCTTCCATGGGTTCGACAGCATCAGCACCATGGTCATGTACCAGTTCATGTCGAGCATCCGCACGTCGTCGCTGTTCCAGAGGTACGGGCTGGTGCGCATGCTCGTCTGGGTCAACGACGAGGACAAGCGGAGGCTGCTCCCTCGCGCCATCAACCGGCGCAAGCGCAGCGCCTTCGAGGCAGAGCTCTCGTGCGAATGGATCCACGAGGTTGCCGGACAGGATACCGAGGTCGAGGACCGTAACGCGCTGCGCGACGAATGGATCAACATGGAGTCCGGGTACAAGACCCTGGAGCGGATGGCGGCGCAGGGGCTGACGATGCCCCCCGGGAGAGAGCCCAAGGCATACACAGCACTGAAAGCCGAGCCGGCTCTGCTGGGGCAAAGGCTGGCAGGCGTTCGCCCGCCGACGCTGACGCGCCCCTTCAAGCAGGAGCTGGAGGATCTCGAACGGGAGCAGGGCCGCGGCAAGTCAAAGGAGGCCTCGAAGCGACTGAAGGCGCTGCGGCACCGAGAAAAGTACGACCAGGAAGACGCGCTCACATATCTCGACCTACTGCAGGAGTACGAAGCCGTGTCGCGCCTCGCGGCCTCGTCGCCAAGCGAGTTCGAGCGCGCCAACGCGGCGTGGAACGAGCGGATCGACAACCTCAAGAAGAACGCGCGCAACGAGTTCAACGGCCTCAGGGACAGCTACCACCTCTTCCGTCAGGACCCCCCCGCGCTGCTCTGGGACCGGCGCGCCTACGAGCCCCTCTCCGCGCGCGCCGACGAGTTCTTCCCCAACGCGCCGACCGCGCTCCTCGACATCCAGCCCAAGGCCATGCGGCCCCTCTTCCGGCAGCACGGCCCGGCCAGCACGCGCTCGGGCGACATGTCCGAGGTGATGCTGCGCTTCTGGTTCCACCACACGCTGCTGCCCGTGCCCAAGGCCATGGAGGGCCTCTGGGGCGGCTTCGGCGACCTCGTCGGCGCGTGCCCCGGCGTGCGGGACCCGCGCAGGGGCGGCACGCCGCTGACGGGCCACGGCGCGCTGACGGTGCGCTCCATGAACGAGGAGCAGTGGGCCGAGATCCTGCAGGCGTGGATGGACTGGCCCTTCCGCCCGGCGTACGCGCAGATGCTGGGCCGGCTGGTCGAGGAGGCGGACGCGGACGGCGACGACGAGGACACCAGGCCTGGCGCGGCAGGGCTCGCGTTTTGAGGCGTGTAGCACGTATGGATGCTTGCACACGTGTACGATTACAAGGGGGCCATCTACTGGGACAAGTGTAAAGTATGCATCGATAGATGGCGTTCGGGGTCTTTACGGAGTTGTCAACGGCCGCCAGACGCGTGATGTGTCTATAGTATATCAGCCACGGCGCGCTTAAAAAGGGTTTCTCTCGCCATCCGTGGCCACAAATGAATTATGCCCCCCTTCATATGCAGAGAGATGCATACACAGAAAGTCGTGAGCAGAAAAATCCGCGTTGAATCCAGGCCATCGTCGGACTCCATCCCCGTCTGATACCAACTCCAACACCAACCGCAACCGCAGCCATGGGGAACAAGATCCCCCTCTCCACCCTCACCCTCATCCTCGCCCTCGTCCTCGCCCTCCTACCCCCCCCCGCCTCCGCCAACTTCCTCGACAAGTCCGGCTGGACCAGCAAGCTATGGTTCAACCTCGACCCCAAGACCGACACCGTCATCCACGTCGGCGCCCTCAGCGAGGCCTGGCCCCTCGACATGGCCCCCTGGGACTTCGTCGAGGCCGTCGTCAACGCGTCCTGCACCGACCGCGGGTGCTTCCACCCCAACCTCAAGGTGCCCGCGCACATCCTCCTGCAGGACGACGCCGCGCCCGTGGCCACCGAGGTCACGCTGGCCGTCGAGGGCGTCTTCGACCCCCTCCGGGAGTGCTGCACGCGCCACAACATGGTGCGCATGATGGGCCTGATGCTCGAGGAGCTGTACGACCCGACCAGGACGGAGTTTCTCTTCTACGAGAGCACCGACCCGGAGACGAACCAGACTTTCAAAGGTGCGGCACGACCCCTTTCCCCCCTTTGCAGCCCCCTATGCCATACGCCCCCCTTTGACACAGCGGCTGAACGTAAACGCAGAATACCTCCCCATCTACGTAGCACCCAAGGCCCTCAGCGTCGGCGTTGGCTTCCGCCTCCACGAGAAGAAAAAGACCTGGCTCTCCATCAGGATCGACGGCCCCTCGCGGCGCCGGCAAACCGAGAACCAGTGCCAGCGTTTCCTCGAAATTCGCCACAGACTCTCTCACGAGTTCAAGACGCAGCTGGGCTACGGGAAGCGCAGGATGGGCTACGTCGAGTGCCTGTGGCCGGGATACACCGAGGCGCCCGCCTTCCCCAAGCACTACAGAAGCCCTGCGGTAAGAATCCTCCGGCAGGTGGAGAAGGAGAAGATGAAGAAGACCAGGGGCTAGGAGTAGGAGTACAAGGGCAGGAGAAGAAGGAGAGGGAGAGCAAGGGGGACGAGGACGGTAAGCAGACAAAACAGATTGAGAAACTTTTATATTCCCTTCCCCAATGCAGCGTCCAATGACTTCTACAGGTGGCCTCCCCGCCCCTATCCATGATTCATTCTTCATCCTCCTTAATGATTCTCTTACAAGAAGACATGAGAGGCAATCTAGAAAATATCAAGAGCAAGGTATCCGCCCATCCGGGTTCGCCGGTATAAAACAAATGAAGAAGGATAGAAAGAGAAGCACGCCAAAACGCCGCCGCCGGGTCCCGTATCCAAGTAACCCATGCAACCCCGCACATCCCTCCTATGCTACCACCAACCTGTCCACGCCTTCTCCAGCGACGGGTCCTTGAGCACGTCGTCGACCCATCCCATCGTCTCCCTCCGGTCGTCGACGACTCGCGCGTACTCGAGCAGCAGCCGCAGCACGTAGACGAGCATGTCCTCCTTGCGCAGCACCTGCTCCGCCCACTCCTTGCCCTCGGCCGCGATCTTCTCGGCCGCGCGGTCATGGTTGTTGTGGCCCTGGTACCCGAGAAAGTACTCCATGATGCCGTAGTAGTCGGAGAAGCGGTTGTCCATGGGCACAAAGTGCTTCCACGGCACGAGCCGGCTGTCGTGCCACTCGCGCCAGATGGTGGCCTTGACGGGCAGCGACGTCGACCGCAGGAAGCCCAGGTACCGGCCCGAGAAGGAGTTGCCGTCAATGTCCGGCAGGAACTTGGAGCTGAACTGCTCCGCCATCTTGAGGCCCTTGATGGGGCGGAAGTAGAAATCGGTGTAGTTGCACATGCCGTCCTGGGGCGGGTCGCACGAGAGGTCGATGAAGCCGACGTCCGACCACTCGTTGACCCATTCGCCGAGCTTGTGGTCCTTCTGCGGGTGCACGTCGTACTGGTCCTCTGCCAGGGCAAAGTTCTCGGGCTTCTCCTTACCCGACTCGACCAGCGACACCTTGGTCCCATTGCCCATGGCGACGAAGCGGTGGCGCTGGAAGCCCCGCCAGTTGCTCTCGCGGTTCAAGCCCCCGGTGGCGACGCCGCGCCAGATGGCCCTGTTGCGCTTCTCGGCCCAGGGAACGCCGTGGTCGTCACCGCCGGTGAAGCGCTCCTCCTCGTTCCAGTACATGGGCGCCGGCAGGAGGATTTCGTTGTTCACGGTCAGCTTGGAGCCGCCGAACATGGGGAACATGCTCTTGGTCGCCGAGACGGAAAGGGGCTCAATGAGGATGCCCTCGAGGCCCTGCAGGTCGGGCTGGTGGCACAGCTCGTTGGACATGGTGTAGTTGGAGACGTAGCCCTTGTAGAGATGGGGCTCGGCGTGCTTGGTGCTGATCGAGGGACGGCCAGCGAACGACTCTTGCACCGCAGTCTTGCGGGCCGGGCTGTTTGGGGGGCAGCCGCGGCGAGCGATGGGCCAGTACGGCTCTGGATGATGTCATCAGTTGTCGAGCTATGGCAAGATTGGAATGCACACGTTTGATACGTACTCGTCTTTTCCCATTTCTTGGAGGACGCCTCCCCACTCAACGCATCCTTTTTGGGCTCTGGAAGCACCTGGAACTTGTTCACGACCGTCTTGGCCTTGGGCAGCTTGACCGTCTTGGCCGCCTTGGTCATGTAGCTGTCGATCTCCTCCCACGGGACCACCAGTCTGGGCTCGTCCATGGCGTTGAGCGCGAGATCCATATCGGGGAGATATTGTTCTATCTCCTTGACCATGTTGAGCCAGATCTTGGTCCAGAACCAATCGGATCCGGACGTGGCGTTGCCGTCTCGGACATTGATGGTCATCTCAAACTGGCTCGCCTCCCGCCGCATCAGGAGAGCATCGAGGCCCCAGAAAGGCTCGATGTCGTGATGGATCTGGTCAAAGAAGTCCTCGATGACGATGGCGCTGTGCGAGCGGGCAAACTCGAACCACTTGTCGAAGCCGGGGGGCGGGTGGCGGCCGCGGCGCTTGCGGTAGGCCTGGGCGGCCTGCTCGACCGTCTTGGACTCCTTGGAGGCGAGCTCGGCAAAGTGGTGTTGTGCATCGTATATCAGCTTGTCGATGGGGTGGTGGTTCTTTTCGTGGCTGCCCGACGAGGGCATCTGGGGAGAAGCGCCCTTGCCCGTATCCTTGCCCCCCGTATCGGGCTTCTTGTCGTGCGCCGGCCTGGGTTGGCTGGTGTCGCCCTTGGACGGGCCCTCGGGCCTCGCCGCGGGTTTCCCGTGGTCGGTGCCGCCCACATGTGTGCCCTCGGATTGCGTGGGCGTGTCAGGCAGTGGGCGGTTCGGGGTCGAGGGGTCGGGGTAGGCATCGCGCGAGCTGTGGTTGAAGGCGTAGAGCGCCAACAGGAAGACGATGGCCACGATGCCGTACTTGACGAAGCCCGACGGCCGCCGAGGAAAGGGGCCGGGCGCCAGCATCTTGACCATTGTGGCCGCGTAGCCGATGCCGCAGACGGCGGCTTGGTCCCTGCGCTGGAGGTATACGTATAGGCGGTCGTGGAGAGAACAGGCGACTCAGTTGGGGGCGACGGCGCGGAGAGGAGCAGGCAGGATTATCGCGCGATAGTCTTGCAGGGTCCCCTCGAAGGCCGCTCGGCAGAACGGACTGTATAAATGATTCGAAGGGAGAAACGGGCTACTATTCGAAGACTGGAGCGGCGCGCGACGCGGAATTAAGTTGCTGCAGCGTGCGGGAGGACGAAAGAGCGAAGGCCTGGAGGGCGTCGGATCGGGATGCGGTTTCACAGGCAGCCTTCCACGCTCAGCACCTGTCAAGTCGCATGAGGCGCGCGCGGGTCGAGGAAGGAGGGCCTGGGCCGATGTTCGAGTACCAGGCAAGGCGTGGGCGTACAAGTACAGGTAGAAGCCGACACGGAAGAGGGAAAAGGAGAAGGAAGGGGAGTCGAGCGCGGTGAGGATAAAGGCCGGGGTGAGATTTGCCGATTTGGCATCGGACAGGGTGGATGGGATGGATTCGAGACTCAGCCAGCCATGGCATCTAGCAAGCACAGCTACTCAGCCTGCTTTACTCCGTACGAGAAATAGTGGAACGGCTGGCGGCTGCTGAGCCCTGGTGGAAATTTGTTAGGTTGCCGGCCTGGTCCCCTGCAGGCAGCGGGATATCCGAGGCATTGGATTGGATTGTATTAATGGATCCGGCGTTGGTCGGTGCGCCAGCTCCGGCGCTTGCAGCATGACTGGACTCGTACGAGGTGCATCGAGAATGACAGGACAACAACTCCTGTTCATGCCACATCACCGAGGCGCTTCTTGGGCTTACTCGTACTTGGTGCGTCCGCAGTGGCGGTGGAGATTAATGTTCATTACGGAGTATTTCGCGGTGCTAACTGGGCCAAGCCCAGCTTGCTGCGGAACCCCCAGCGCTGAATAACTCGGAAGGGAATGGAGACAAAGAGCTGTCCAACAAAACTCCCTGCATAAAGGGCCGGCGAGGCCAGGGGCGACTCGTTTGCATTGCTCGCCGAGGATCCACGAATCCGTTCTGATCTCCCGTCGGTGCTGCCTGTCTGGGCTGATGGATCGGATGGGACGGTTTCAACACCAGGCCCCCATGATTTCTGCTCACGCCCCCATTCGCACGGCGTCCAATGACGCGTCTTTTTCCCATTTCCACGTCTCCGACTTTCGCTGACATGTTCGTCCCGCCCGCAAGCGGCGAGCTGCGGATGCCCCGTACGATATAACACCGAGTTGCGATAGTTGCCTTGGGATGCCACCGCGGGGGACCTTTGCTTGGCGCAAAGCGTCGCTCCCGCGTGCCAAGTTGAACGACAGGCCCAGGTGTCTGGTCCCCTGTATTCCGTACTCGACCACCCAAACCACGCTGGCGAAGGGAGGCCCCACCGTGCAAGGCACTGCTGGGTGACAGGTGGAAGTTGGAGGGTTGGAGCCTGGAGGTCGCATCAAGCATGAAGCTCCCGCCCCACGGGCCATGGTGATGCCGAGCTTGTCGCGTTTGTTGTCAAAGCTGCTTCACCCACGCACATGCTCGACTTGCCGCGACAATCGTCCACATCCATTGCCGCATCGACGTCATCTGAATTTATGTCTCGGACCTCTCCGTCTTAGTCGTCGACTTTTCTCCTCACGGCAACCCCGTCCTTGCGGGCCGCGCCCTCCCAGACGCGCCTCCTCAACACATCATGTCTCTCCTCTCCGCCCACCTCGACCAAATCTCCTACTCCTGCCAGGGCATCGACGCCCTCCCGTACGCTCCCCTCCCAATCCAATGTTTAGCGTGTACCGGTAGATACCACTGAGCCCTGCTGACAAGCCGGCACTCAGCTTCCCTCCGCCCAAAATCTTCACCAACGCCCTCCTTTCCAACCACGACATCACAGCCCTCATCCGCGACACCGAGGCCCACGAGCGCGCGCTCTTCTCCGTCCCGCCCCCTCCGCCGCCGCCAGCCACATCCCTCCGCGGCGCCACCGAGTCGGACGCTGCCACGGCCTCGAACCGCCGCCAGACCGTCTTCAACGTCGCCTCGGGCGAGGTGACAACGGGTCCGCCCGCCCGCCCCGGCTCCTCGCAGCACCCCCGGCGTCACGCCGCCGTCGCCGCCGTCCTGGGCGGCGAGATGCACGAGCAGCTGCGCCGGGGCGAGCGCCGGGGTGACCTGGACGTGGAGGTGCTCCTCCGCGGCGCCGAGAAGCTCTGCGGCGTTTACGAGCTGCCCGGCGCCCGCGAGCGCATCGCCGCGCTGCGCGGCAGGTTCCGCAATGGCAAGAACACGATGGCGTACTACGAGGCGAAAGTGACAGGCCAGTCAGAGCAGCTGGCTAGCATGAACAAGGGCTGGATGGACGACGACGACGAAGAAGAAAAAGAGCAAGAGCCCGAGGATGAGAGCCAGCAGTGGACCGAGGACGACTTGCGCAGGGAGGAGGAGGAGGCGAGGGAGATGGAGGCCAAGAAGAAGGAGTTGCAGGCACGACTGCGGGCGATGGAGAAGGACCTTGGAGGATTGATGAATATGTGACGAACCGCTCCTATGATACCCCACGACAAACGTTTACGACGCACAAGTGCCATCCAACTCGCATACTTGACCTGTCTGAGTTGAAACGGTCCCCTCGTCCGCCTCCTCCTTGGCCCTCACGAGCTGCTCCAAAAAGCCAGACACGTCCTCGGCGCCATCAACCTCATACCTGCCATTGATGATAAACTTGGGCACGCCCTTGATACCCATCTTCTCCGCCTCGGCAACCTCCCGGTCAACCTCGTCCCCCCCCTCGCCCGCCTCCAGCCACCTCCGCGCCTCCTCCTTATCAACGCCCGCCCTCTCCGCCGCCGTCGCCAGGTCCTCCCAGCTCGTGATGTCCCCCCCTCTCTCGAAGAACATGGCCATCACCTCCCCCATGACCTTATCCGCGACCTCCAGCCCGTTGCGCATCCCCAGCTGCACCACGCGGTGCGAGTCGCGCGAGTCCCCGATGCGGCCCGCGAAGCTGAAATCGAGACCATCCTGCGCGCCCAGCTGCGCCATGCGCGCCTGCTTGGCCGGCAGGCGGTCCGCCCCGAACCGCGCCGCCGCGACGTCCTGCACCGGCACCGACGCGGCCGGCGGGTTGCGGTCCAGCAGGTACGCGTGCCAGCGGATGGTGACGGCCGTCGACGCCCCGCCGGGGACGGTCTTGCGCAGGAGGCCGAGGGCGCGGTCGAGCCGTGCCCTGCCGAGGTAGCAGAAGGGGCAGACGGTGTCTGAGATGATGGTGATGTCCAGGGTAGACATTGTGCTTTGCTGCGAGAAGCTGAATGGTGATGGGAGCGAGGCGAGCTTGAGAGTAAGAGACGGGTTGTGTAGATGTCGCAGCAGAGGAAGGCGGGGCAGGTTTTTTAAATCAGGGTTGTAGAAACTAAACCGGAAGAGAGGAATCCGGTGAAAGCTTCTCCTTGTGGCTTTATAAGTTGCGACGGTGTTGGCTCGATGTGGATATCTCGTCAGATTGACTCGTCAGCTGGCGGACTTCCGCCGTTTGCTGACTGGTTGCGGAACAATATCGAAATTTCCAAAACATCCAACTAAAACACTCAACTAAAACGACGTGATCCTAGAATCATTAAAGAAATAGAAACGATGTTAGACTGGCTCCTGCTTGCCACGTCTTGGCAATGCTAAGATGTCGGCCTGGGGCAGACGCCGTTTAGACTCGTCACGTTTGCGGCCGACGTAGGTTCAGGATCCTCAGTGTAAAGTGTCTTGATACAAACTAGTACATGCAGACTATCCATCTGCTATTCGAAACATGAATCGTTACCCATCATTCATCATGAGATTGCTCTCTTGGGGTATCATAATCTAACATCCATCTGCCGTCCTCAACGCCAGAATCACAAGCCCAAAACTCACTCACCGTTTTGGAGGGCCACAAAGGTTAATAGTCGTGTTTCCTTCTTCGTCGTTGTATCGACCGGCACCAGGGCCAGTTCCAAGAGCACCGGCGCCAGGAGGGATGGCACCAAGAGGGATGCTACCAGGGTGGACAGTACCATGGTAGCCGGTTCCAGGGTGGCCAGCGCCACGTAGACTGTGGCCTCGTCTTGCGCTGCTTGTACGGCCATAGGGCTCGTATGCAGACGTGTTCGTCCTGTTCTCCGTCCTTGCAGCCTCGGGGCGAATATGATGGTGTCTGCGTCGATAGCGATCTATGTAGCGACGGCCGGCATATCGATCGTGGCCAGTGCGTGGCGGTGTAGGGCCTTGATTACCTGAAGCGTCAGCTCCCTCGTCGGCGTACTGCACCTCGCGGTCCCAATCTTCGAGGCTGTTATGAGGGCTACGGAGGAAGGAGTGCAGCTCATGAAGCAAGAGTCTGGTGTTCTCGCGGCCCAAATGAGTCGTCAGATCATCCTCTAAGCTCCCGTCGTTGCCTCGTATCTCGAAATGCTGCAACAGCCTCAGGATATGGCCAAGAAGTCTCTCGACAGTAACGGCTCTCTTTCGATCTCGAAACGAGTAGAGGCTTTCTCCCTGCAGGGGCACCAGATTGTCCGCGTCCGGAGTTGTCAGCCAGCCAAACACCCGAAGTTCTCGGCGCAGAAACGTTCGCACACGCGTGTGCAAGTCGATGTCTTGGTTGAACATCTCTCGAGTCACCTCGCGGTATCCAGACATGCGGTTTGCACCAACGTGCATGGAGTATCTCAGAAAGCGATACACTTCGCGGCGAAATGCTAGGCCGGCTGGTTCGTCCGGACGGGGGGCAGAGAACCTGCCAGGAGCAGGTCCAAACTGGAAGCTGCTTAGCGGTGATGGAGCATATCGGAGCGCAGAATTGGGGGGCCGAGCGCTCGGTCTGCTCGCTGCCGCTGGCGGCACGCCCGAAGGATAGTACTCGCGAGTTTCTTGTTGGCCGACTGGTCCATGGACAACTCTCGAAACGGTTGCCTTGCACAGCGGACATTGGGGGGTAATGCCAAGCCACTGGCTGACGCACGCGTAGTGGTAGCATCGATGCTCGCAGGGAAACAACGTGCAAGGCTCGGTAGTCGCGTCGAGGCAAATGACGCAGTTGTCACCTTGCTCGAGGCGTCTGAGCTGCTGGTCCCTCCGCCATGGTGGTAGCCGAACAGGACGTGGCGGCGGTGGCGAGACAGGATCGGGGCCCGGATGCCGTCCCAAGCGCAGATGGTCCCGGTCCATGGCGGCGCCGAGACTGTCTGCGGGCCGAGACGCAGTGAAAGGCTCGGTGGGCGCGCTGATCCTGTTGAGGTTGAGGAAAAATGAAAGTGACGATGGGAGCGGAACATACAGAGTACGAGTGAGGGTAAACAGTGGAAGGCGGGGTGGATTTTGGTGGGGCTCGGTCCGGCTGGCAGGTGGTGGCGCTGAAGCTCCCGACGCGTCTGCTAAGTCGAGACGCGTCTCACAGCGCGCGTGGTCACGCACCTTGGTCCCACCTCTCGTCACCTTGACAAGTCGGCCTGTCATTGCGTATCCAGGCTATCAGAGACTTGCCGTCAAGTCCGTTCGGCGACAACGAGTCTGCAGTCATGAACGACGAAACCAAGTCGCACTATGAAGCCAAGTTCAACGAACTGCGTGCGGACCTCAAGCGGTGGGAGAATGACTGGGCAGACGGCCACGGCGGCACCAAACCTGGGCGGCAGGATATCAAGAAGAACCCGGACATTGGTGCGCTGCCTAACGTACTTCGACGGATGCAACCTTACATGAGAGTCTAACTTTGAATATAGCCCAGAAATACAAGGAATACAACAAGGTCCGCGATATACTCACTGGCAAGGTGCCGCCTCCCTCAATCGACGATTCCAGCTGCAAGAAGCGCAGACCCGAACCCAGGCCGTCAGAGACGCCACTCAAGCGAGCCAAATATGCCGAGACCCCGTCGAAAGACCGCAATATAGACCATGAACTCATGAATACGCCGGGCATCTCCCGAAAGCTCTTCAGTCCTGCCCCAGTTACATCGCTTGGCCCAACACCGCAAAGGGACGGACGGGTCCTCGGCCTCTTCGACTTATTGGTCGAAAAGGAGCTCGGAACGCCGTCCAAGAAGGATAAGGACACAGGACGCAACAGTAGAAGGCAAAATAACGTTCACGCCACGCCGAGTAAACGCACGAGCACCTCTGACCTTGACAACGATGGGAGACTAGGTCGCACACCAATGTCAACGGGCAAGCGGCAACTCCTGAACACATTCATGACGCCCCTCAAGGACCGAAAAGAGAACCTAGGAGAGAAGACGCCGACTTCAGTGTCGAAACTACAGTTCGACACGCCGGCATTCTTGAAAAGACATCCACTGCCAGCGCTGGACGAAGATGCCACATTCACAGCTCCGGCACCGTTGAGGCTGCCACGCAAGCCAATGGTGCGGGGCTTGAGCGAGATTGTAGCCAGCCTCAGAAAGGTGGAAGACGACAGACTCGATGACGATGACGACCTGGAGGCTCTTCGCGAAGCAGAGAACGCGGGACTCGGGACAGACATGCCGAAGCCCCCATCACAGGCACCGCGAGCATCGCCAGCTCCAGCAGATGTCCTTGTGGAAGATAGCCAGGATCGGCGACTTCCACTCGGCGGATTCGACGACGAAGGAATGTACGACAGCCCGGTGGAGGATGCCCTGGATCGAAGCGGCAACCCGCTGGTTGTGTACAAGAAGAAGGGGCAAAAGAGAACGACGAGAAAGGCCAATATCAAGCCAACCAGGGCGAAGCGTCCTGCAACCCTGGCTGAGGGTAACGAAAGCGACGAGGACTGCGAGGACCTCATCCCTGATACGCAAGCCGCCCCTGGAGCTAACACGCAGGTCACCGCCGCTGACGACTCTGATGCCGACTTTGTCGATGATGCAGCCCAGGACAGGAACAAGGCCAGGCCAAGCAAGGCCAAGCAAAGCAAGTTCAAGGCAGACAAGGCCAAGGCAAGCAAGGGCGAGGCAAAGACAGAGGGCACCGTGAAGAAGGCGGTGAGAAAGGTCAACGAGCTGGCGCACGCCAACTTTCAACGGCTGAAGCTGCGCAACTACGGAGCCAAGGGCGGGCCGGGGTTCAACAGCAAGTTTCGTCGCAGGAGATGATCCCGGGCAAACGTTGGTGTCATGGGGAGTCTGGGGTTTGATGAGCTACGACTTATGATATGACGGGGTATCAACTTATTCAGCGCATTGGGTGGCAGTATTAGACGGGAGCTGTCTTGGGGACATATGGAGTTGCATTGCGTGGGGTGTCTGGACACTGCAGGACTGTAGATGAAAGCTACTCGTATACTCGTATTTCAGGATACACCGGACTGCATTAATGTCTTGGTCGTGAATTCACTTGATTCCGAAACGCTCAGCCTGAGCGCAGGTCGCACCAATCAGACGTGCCAGAAACTCACGGGCCCACGCACATCACAGTCGAGAAGCAGTCGAGAACAAGGGCTCACGAACAACCCGCCGACGACCTCCCAGCGAGTTGGTCGCGCTGTGTCCGTCTTTTCATTGCTGCCCCGGTTACCTCGAGCCTGTTTCCATCCACTGGGCACAGGCGTCGCTGGTAACCCCGTCCCGTTGCCCTGGCGACTCGGCTTTCATCTGGTCGCGTGCTGCGTCTGCATCTGTTCGCGCAGCGCCGACCCGGTGTTACGTCTGCTTGTCGCGTCGGGCTTTTTCTTTCGTTATTTTTTCTGTCTTGCATATAAAGCACGTTACCTGCGAACTTGCTTGCTTGGGTGCCGCATCTGCGTCGTGGAAACTTGGGTTTCGCGCTCACTTCTGCTTCTCCGCTGTTCTTGTCTGTGTTCGCCTGCACGACCCAACACTCGCCGCCTGCTTTCTTCATGAACAAATTGGCATGAGATACGTGAACTAGAAAGTGCAAGGTCGGATTGCGGTAAGTTGTCCGCTTTCTCACTGGCGATGCCGCTGCTAACGATCCGTCAGATGTCCGCAATGTACGATGAAGTTGGGGCGGATGAGGCATCCACCAGCGGTGGACAACACAAAGATGAAGACTTCTCCGAGCAAGATGCTCCCATCGACAAGCGCGGCCATGACGCGCAGAATGAGCCGGCCATGCCCAATCGGCCAGATGACCCGCAAGAGACCCTTGAACCCTGGCATCCTCTGACCGCGACGCCCCTCGGTGAATCTTTCGATTCTCCTGGAGACTTTCCCGAAACCCCTCCCCTTGAGGTCGAAGCATCCCCTATGCGAGGCGCGTTAGACGTCCCAGACACAGCTTCCGACGACGCTGCTCACGACGCCCAAGGAGCCATGGAAGTCGAGGACGCGCTCCCCCCAAACACACCTGACTCCGACCCTTCCCTTCCCCCTCTGAGCAGCTCGCTGACGGTCGAGATCCCCGAGAATGCCCTCGTCACGCCCCGGTCATGCTACGAGCCCTTCGACGCAGGCGCCCCCACCATGTCCGAAGCAAGCGCTCTCGCGAAGCTGGCCTCGGTCCGCAAACGCCTCCAGAAACCCGCAGGCAACTTCATCGAATACAACCTTGACGACTTTGCCGTGTACTGCGACACCAAGGTCTACCCCTGCGAGATGAGGTCGCTGCACCACCTGAATACCAGGCCCGACTTCCGCACCTTCTTCTTCGACGGCATCCTGAGCGTCGGCGGCGAGGGCAGGATCTTCGTGAAGCGCGTCCCCATCGTCGCCATGCCGATCGACAACTACGGAGACCTCACCAAGCATACCGTCGGCGGCCGGCTGTGGCTGCGGTCCGAGCTGAACCAGAAGCGCGCCATCTACTACAGGCTGGGACGGCCCGCCAGGGAGTACGCGCGCTTCTTCAAGCCCCTACTCTGGGTCGCAGATCTAGCCAAGCACTTCGTCGACTACCTGACCGTCATGGGGGCAAGCAACAGAAAAGTCTCGATTCACCAATTCCGCAGCTCGTTCAAGACGTGGCTCGAGGGTGCGCACAAGGACGCGCCCGCCTTGGTCGGATGGCTAGGGGAGCATCCGAGCGAGGACTATCGCACATCCGTCGTCGCCAACATCGCGTTCCTGCACAAGGAGGCCATCGGCGTCCTCGGCGAGAAGAGCACGTACTCGCACACGATATGGTCCGAGATCTGGAGCTTCAGCCGCTACGAGGTGCAGCCCAAGGCCACGAACCCGCACACGGTGGTCACCCAGTACATGTACGATTTGTTCGCGCACATGCCGTTCGGGGACCAGCTCGAGGTCGTCCCCCTCAGCGAAAAGACGGAACGCTTACGCAACAGACTCATCCAGCAGCGCCGCCTCGAACTGCCCTCTGCGCTGCACGACACGGCTAAGAGCGTGTCCACGGCGCCAGAGCAACGCATCAAGGAGATCAAGCCCGGCGACACCATCTCCACGCGGCGCGACGACGAGCACTCGGGCACGCAGTGGAAGCGCGAGGTCTCCCGGGGCTGCGCAGACGTCGACCGCTGGTTCGCGCGCGTGCAACGGGTGACGACCGCGAAGAACGGCACGCGCGTCTTCGACGTCATCTGGTACTACCGGCCCGTCGACACGCTCTGCGGCCTGATGCGGTACCCGTGGAACAACGAGCTGTTCCTGTCGGACCACTGCTCGTGCGCGGAGCGGCACAAGATCAGCGAGGACGAGGTGCTGGGCGTGCACGACGTCGAATTCGGCGGCACCTCGACGACGCGGGCCGAGTTCTTCTGCCGACAGACGTACATCCCCACGGAGCGCAAGTGGACGACGCTGCGCGCGGCGCACATGCAGTGCCGGCACGCCGGCGACGGGCCGGGCCGGCGGCCGAGGAGCCGCGCGCCGGAGCCGGCGCCGTAC
>JALHCC010000751.1:0-16397 GCA_024340765.1 Tolypocladium cylindrosporum | reverse complement strand
GCCGGCCTCGTCCGCCCTCCGCGCCGCCAACGGCTCCGCCGGCCGCCGCCTCTCCAAGCGCCGCCGCGCGCGCGGCCTCGTCTCCCGCGTGCGCCAGGCCGTCGTCAAGCACACCTTCGTGCTGCCCGCCTGCGTCCTCCTCGTCTTCCTCACCGGCTACGCCCTCAACCCCTCCGAGGCCAACCCGCTGCACCGCTGGATCTTCCTCTCCTACCGCCTCCCCCAGCCCGACCCCGCCGCGCCCGCGCAGTACGGCAAGGGGCCCTGGGACCTGGCCCTCGTCGCCTTCTACACCGTCGTGCTCTCCTTCACGCGCGAGTTCGTCATGCAGGAGCTGCTGCGCCCGCTCGCGCGCCGCACCGGCCTCGGCCGCGCCAAGCAGGCCCGCTTCATGGAGCAGGCCTACACGGCCCTCTACTTCGGCGTCCTCGGCCCCGCCGGCATGTACGTCATGAGCCGCACCCCCGTCTGGTACTTCAACACGCGCGGCATGTACGAGGACTTCCCCCACCGCACCCACGAGGCCCCCGTCAAGTTCTACTACCTCTTCCAGGCCGCCTACTGGGCCCAGCAGGCCATCGTCCTCGTCCTCGGCATGGAGAAGCCGCGCAAGGACTTCAAGGAGCTCGTCGGCCACCACATCGTCAGCCTCGCCCTCATCGGCCTCTCCTACCGCTTCCACTTCACCTACATCGGCATCGCCGTCTACACCACCCACGACATCAGCGACTTCTTCCTCGCCACCTCCAAGATCCTCAACTACATCGACCACCCGGCCGTCGCCCCCTACTTCTTCCTCTTCATGTGCGTCTGGGTCTACCTGCGCCACGTCATCAACCTCAAGATCATCTGGTCGCTCTTCACCGAGTTCCGCACCGTCGGGCCCTTTGAGCTCGACTGGGCCGCCCAGCAGTACAAGTGCTGGCTCAGCCAGTACATCACCACCGCCCTGCTCGCCTCGCTGCAGGCCCTCAACCTCTTCTGGCTGTTCTACATTGTGCGCATCGCCTACCGCTTCGTGCGCCACAACACGGCCGACGACGACCGCTCCGACGACGAGGACGACGACGAGGACGAGGGCGAGCCCGACGACGTGTCCGCGCCGGCCCCGCGCCTGGAGAAGCAGGGCATCCCCGTGCTCGAGGTCAACGGCAAGGCCGTCCCCAACGGCACGTCCAAGTAAACGCCCTCTGGCATGCAGCCTGTCGTAATATGCAGCCTGTCATTCTATGCAGCCTGTCATGACATGACACATCTTCCCGGGGGAGCTCCCCCAGAAACTCCCCAAGTCGCACTCCAATCACACACGCGGAGACACGAACCAAGACGCCGCGGTTCGACGACCAGGGCCCACGACATTAATGAGCGAAACCAAAACAAGTCCAGGCCCGCCCCGGCACGCGCGCGCGCACACACACACGCACGCAGCGCGGCGGGTCTGGCAAACAGCATGAGAACCGGCGTTTTTTCCCCCACATGAATCATGGACACACACGCTCGCTGTTGTACCTATACTCGGAGAGGGGGGGGCTTAGACAGACGGGGGGGCGCGGGGAAGTCGCCCCCCGTCTGTGCATGGCTTGCGGGCTTAAACTTCTGTGTACTATACTGTCCTTGCATGTTTGTTACGTATATCTAATACTTACTTCTTCTTCACCACCTCGTGCCTCTCTCCCCAACTCATGCCGTATCAAGGCTTTCGCGCCACAGCCTGGCGCTCGCTGCCGTCAAGTCGATCCCCGGGCCGGGATGAACGACGGGGCGAGTCCCTGTGCGGGCCGTAGACGTGTCGTGTTCACCTCATCGCCACAACCAGCACTCACTCATCACTGTTAAACCCAATAGCCGTGGTCCCATTCACAGCTGTCTACCTCTGTCGATCCACCATCTATAAGTCCGAGCCTAACAGCCCCCCTGACCCGAGCATCACGCATCCAGGCATGCAGACGTTTCCAGCACAGACACCCCTTTTGCCCATCCACGACCGCGCGAGACCAAAATGACCCTCGAAAACAGGAGCACGCAGCATTCCATGATGAAAAGGGGTAAGGGAAATAAAAGAGATGCTATCCGCTAAACTCCGCTTTGTGTCCCCATGCCATTGCCTGTCCTGCCGCCTTGCAATAAAGGCATGCGTGTACGTTGCGTGTGCGAATTATTTTACTTCCCACCAGACCAGGTAGAAAATCTCCGAAACCGCCGTGAAAACAACATGATGGAAAAAGACCACCCGTCGTCTCTCTTCATTATTCTTCACGTTGCCGTTAAGTGTGCCTCTTCTTTCGAACAAGCCCCGTTGCCCATCATCGATAGAGGAAGAAACCGAAGGAAACCGAAACAAACACACATCAACAGGCCTCGGGCGGGCCTTGGAACCGTATTAGGCGGGCGGTTTTGAGCACCAGTCCAGTCGTTGCGCCTCTGACCGGTTACCAAAAGACTCCACCCTGATGTCCAATTCTCAAGTCTAAAACCGGGACGAGATCCCAGTAGGAACGAGGGAATAGATCAGTCAATGGTGTCATCAGATCAGTGGCCTGCCAATCCAGGAGAGCTACCTCTCCGTCTCGTGCGCAAACGAACCGGGTGGTGCCGTGTTCCAAGCAACAGTATTAAGTTAGGGGGGGATAAAGCTCCATGGCCATCCATTTGACGCTCGATGTGAAACAAAGAAAAACACCCAACGCCGTTTCGATGCTGTCTTCATGCCGAATCCATTGTAAAATCGTCGTAGACGTCGATCGTGCCATTTGTCGTGAAACGATGACGGATTAGATGGGGAATTGAACCCCGCTGCCCCTCAACTGAGAGAACTGGTGAAATAAGTTGCCAGGAAGAAGCCATCGAAGAAATCTCCAGCGCCCGATGGTCCTCTCTCGTAGCTCTGCGAATAGCGTGTGCGCATCATCGCCCGATGATCACACATGGTGCAGAAGCCTGCAATGCTAAGCATGACGAGGGAAGAGGGCCAGCTGCCTCATCGTCGTACTTCGGGGCGTTCGCCTGCATGCGTTGATTCGGCATCTGAGTGGTGCTCATGCGTCGATTCGGCATCCGACGATAAGGCTGAGGAGCCAGAGGACGAGGAACTCTCTTCGTCTCCCTTGCTCTTGGCAGTGTCGTTGTCTGACAGGGTGCCCGACGACCCGAGAGTGTGGTAGTCATCCGTGTGCTCGTCAGCCGCATCCGTCTTCGCGCCCATGTTGGCCCTCTTCATAGCCTTGGCCGCTTTGATAGTAGCCTCTCTTGCTTTGTCCAAGGCCCTTTCCGCCCTGATTTGTTTCTCCCACATGGAAGCATAACGTCCTTGGGCGGCAAGAAGCTCTTCGTGCGTGCCCTTTTCCACAACTTGTCCGGCGTGCAGCACGATGATCTGGTCTGCATGCGTAATCGTGGATAGTCGATGCCTGTAAAGATTGCGTCAGCACAAACATTACAATTAGATCCAGGTTGTCAAAGCAACTTACGCAATAACGAGCAACGTGCGTCCCTGGCCAATCTTCCACACATTGTCCTGAATCTCCTGCTCAGTGTGAGTGTCCAAGGCCGATGTTGCTTCATCGAGCATGATAATACGCGGATTCTTTAGGATGGTTCGGGCGATAGCGACACGTTGTTTTTCGCCGCCGCTAAGCCGTAGTCCTCTCTCTCCGACCTGTGTCTCGTACTTGTCTGGGAAAGTCAAGATTCGATCGTGGATGCTCGCTGCGACGCAGGCTTCATACACGTCCTGGTCCGACGCTTCGGGGTTCGCGTACTTGAGGTTGTACATCAGCGATTCGTTGAAAAGGCTCGTGTCCTGCGGAACCACTCCTATGTGGCTCCTCACTGAGTCGATGGTGAAGTCCTTGACATTCTTCCCGTCCAGTTCAATCGTGCCCTCGTCGCAGTCGTAGTAGCGGAACATGTGGCGAAACAATGTCGACTTACCCCCACCCGACTCGCCGACAAAGGCGGTCGTGCTGCCCGGCGGACACTCAAAGCTCACGTTGCGCAGAGCCGGCTTTCGTCGGTCGTAGGAGAAGGTGACTCCCTTCCATCGGATATGCCCGGCAAAGTCCTCGAGCGGCACGGCGTGAGGGGTATCAACCACCGTGGGCTGGATCTTGAAGAGCTCCAGAAGTCGCTCGCCAGAGATCATAGCTTGCTGCACCGTTCGGTAGAATGTGCCGAAAAAGTTCAACGGCCCCTGGAGCTGTGTCAGGTAGGACACGACCATGAACCAGTCGCCAGTCGTTCGCACGCCCACGGCTACCTGCCAGCCGCAAACCGAGGCGACGATGATCCTGCCCAGGTTGAAGACCAGTGTCTGGCAAATGTTCATCATGACCATGCCCATCTGCACCTTGGCCTCGGCTGTCTGATATACGCAGACCTTGTCCTGGTACCGCCTCGATTCGTATTCCTCCGCATTGAAATATTTGACCGTCTCGTAGCTGGAAATCGAATCATTCTTGACGGCCTCCTCCTCCCGGTCGGCGTTGGTCATCTCACGCCGCTGATCTGCCCTGGTGGATGCCATCTTGATGGTCATGTACAGATACCAGCATGTATCTACCAGGTTGATCTCGGCGTAGAATGGCCCGAATTTGTAGTAGAAGACCGATATGGACAAGAACAGGTCAAAGAGCATCGGAACGACTTGGAACGTCACCTGCTCGAGGAACTGGTTGATGGCGGACCCCTTGTTGAGAGCAGAGAGGACCTCGCCGGTGCGCTTCGACAGGTGGAAGTCGAGGCTGAGCGAATGGACGTGGTTGAAGGCCGCGGTCGTCAGCCCTCGGTACGAGTACTGCGAGACCGGGATCCAGAGCAGAGATCTCAGGGAGCCCAGCAATCCAGACTGCCCCTGAAGGATCCAGAGTGCGCCAAGTATGAGAAAGTCTTTGAGCGGAGAGTTCTCTGTCGTTAGCGGCTCTCCTCGCTGAACGTCCCTGATTGCGCCCTGGAGCCGGGTGACGACCTGCCCGATCTGGTATGGAACTGCCACGTTCACCAATCTCTGCAAGAGGACCAACCCGAAGCAAATCATGACGTGGAGCTTGAGGACAAGACTATCCTTGGGCCATAAATAGGGGAAGAACAGAGAGTAGCCCCTCAGGTACTCCCACCACGTCCTCTGGGGTAGTTTCTCGGGGCGGTAAAAGGCGGCCGGTTCATCCTTGCCATTGGCGCTCTTTCCCCCCGGTTTGTTGGGGTTCGACGTGGACTGACTGCGTTGTCGCTCCGGTTGAGGCTCCTGTCCATTCTCCGTCTGCTCGCTCTGCATTTGGCCGCACTGGACGTGGCCGTTTTGCGTTTCGTACGATACGTGGGCGGACCCGTTGAGCAACGGTGTTGACTCGGTGATGCGGCCTTCCTCAACTCCAGCATCGTCGGTTTGGCGGACCTTGAAGATCCACGCAACGCAGAAGAGCGCGATGAGCAGCAGGAAGTGCACCAGTCGGACAAAGTAAAGGATCAAGTCGATTTTTGTCCAATAATCGATGCAGGAATCTTCGTCGGGATGGTCATCGGTTCGAATGGAGCGGACGAAGTGGCAATCGGCGGCAGCGACGAACGTCATGGCGGACAAGGCGATCTCCCCTATGAAGCCAAGGACCCAGACAACCAGATGAACAATGTTTGGGCCCTTGCGCCAGTCAAAGAGGGAGAAGAGGATGTAGAGATAGAAGAATGTGGATCCGGTGACATGAACCTGTACCGTGCGCATTAGCATTATATTCGGCTGCAGGAGAACGCTCGATCTCTGAAGTCCGAGCCCCGGGTCGAGGTCTGGAAACCCGCCACGCTGGTATATCGGCACATACCACGCTCCATTCGCCGGCCCAAGGGAGTCCTTCCTTGGACCACTTATAGGGGTTCTCATGATAGAAGGCGTGGATGAACATGGACACGCCACTCGCGATGTACGTCAGGAAGACGACGGCGGCGAGGTAGCGAAAGACGTTCTTTGCGACGCGGCCAAAGCGCGGCCCGATCTTGCGCTCGCCATCGTTGCGCTTCTTGCGCTTGGTTATGGGCAGGGGCTTTCCGCCGGGGCCCTTGACGACTGGTTGGACATGATCCTCCCCCTTCTTGGCGTTGTACACGCTGTACCACGCCGCGCCGGAGACGAAGGTGACGAGCAGCACCAGGGCGTAGAGGTACTGGACCTCGCGGAGGACGAGGTCGACCGGGCTGGAGCGGCCGTCGTCGTCGTCGGCCACCATGGCGGACTAGAAGCACGGTCAAGAGCGTCAGCGCCAAGGGTCCTTTGCACAGGAAGACGGGCAACGAGGAACAGGTGGCGGTGGGAGGGGGGGGAACGAGGGAGGGAGGCGAGGAGGACGAGGAGGGAGAGGAAGGGTGCAGGCGGGCGGGAGAGGCTTCGGAAGCAAGCGAGACGGACAGCCGTGGCACAGGCATCAGCGGCTTCAGTAGTGCAGCATCACCATCGCGACGATCGTGATCATCAGCCGCGGCGTGGCAACAGGGGACGGCAGCGCAAAGAAGCAGGGTTGAGGAGAGCACGCACATAGAGTTGATGTGGGCAATCACCTGGAGTGAACCATTGCCCTGCCCGTGGCAATTGGCAGAGGCTGGCGACGACGGAGGACGGGCGGGCGGGCGGAGAGGGAGAAGGGAGGGCGGAGAGGGAGAAGGGAGGAGAGACGCCCGAGATGGACCGTCGCAGTGGCGGGAGATGACCGTCGACGGGAGTTGGAGATGATGGACTCGAGTTGGAGTTCTGGATCAAGTCGACCTCTTCTGTTGGTGTAAAAGCCGGGCCCTCTTTTTGTCACTGCCACCGACACCCCCCCCCCTTGGCTAGGCCCTGGTCCCCTGCTCTAGTTGGGGCCCGCCTGCTGCTCTGAAGTCGCTAGTGCAGCGGTGCAGCACCCACGATCCAGTAATCGTTGGTCCCGGCCGCTGTCCAGAGGGCATCCGCTGGCCTGCGAGGTACGTGCTGGGCCAACTGGGGGCGCGTGGCGCTGGGCGAGGTGAGCACCGCACTTGGAGGCCTGGAGGCCTGGAGGGCCTGCGGTTAGCGCAGGTGGGCTCGATGGATTAGCCGCCTGGTGGGCCAGCTGACTCGACCTGAGTGGCGAAAACCACCCGACAGCGAGGGCCCCTGGGAATGCCCTGCAAAGGCTAATGCTTCCAGGTTGCAGGGGGGTGCCTCCACCGGTCACCTCACCTCACTTGGTGGCTGGAACGTCTTTCAGTGATTAACTTCCGCCCGAGGGTTCCAGATGCGCCGCGGCCGGGCTCTGCTGCTACCTGAACCGGAAACTGGACAGTTGCCCAACCTGGGCGAGGCTGCTCACGGGCCCTCTACGATCCCCCGGAGAAGGGACGAAGGTACCTACAGGCACGCCGTGCAGGGGGGGTCGCCAGTCGTTGACAGTGGGGCACTGCCTGTCTCCCCTCGTGACAGACCGTAACACCCCAAGATGAGGCGCGCGCGAGCGTGGGTGTGTGTAATGCGTCACTGGGACTCGCTGCGTATAAGATGGAGCCTGAGGGCGTGATCCCGTGCCGCGGCCGTTCGTGGCCAGAAAGCCAAACGAGCTGAAGGTGTGTGCACTGAGACAGCTGCAGACGATGTCAACGCGACGGCTTTGGCAAGTGGCCTGTCCCTAGTCGGCGCAGATGCTCGCAAGGGGTTAGGGTCGATGGGGTAGGTTCGGGGATTCGGCAGCCCGCGGCAACTCCACGTCTCCAACGGAGTCTCCAACGGAGGACCACGCAGCGAGATCACGATGCAGTGGCACGGAGATTGACGATGAACGAGCGGCGGCGGCGGCGGCGGCGGCGGCGGCGGCGGTGGTGGGCAACGGTGGGCAACGGCGGACAACGGCGGGCGTCGACGGAGACGGTGGAGCCCCTCCGGCCAGCGGGGCCCTGTTTGCAGCCCAAGGTACTCGACAGCGACTGAAAGGTCTACTGCGGGCAGTACGTGTAAGATGTGCGTAGAGGACGAGGATGACGATGACGAGCATGGCAGACGTTGGGGAGTGCCCGTCCCTATATAGTATAAAGGTGTCATGTGCTCCAGTCCCGGTACGTGGGCACACTGGTGCGCTGGCCGTCTTATCCTGAAGAAGGTTGCCGTGAAACTGGCTGAGCCATTCTCTCGACGCCAGCGATCAACGACGTCGAGACACGCGGATGGATGGATACCGACCTCACCTGCTGGCCAACGGGCAACGGCTCTCTTAGCCCGATCTTGCGGTACCGTCCGTGGTCGGCGTGGGGAGAAGCGGGAGAGGAGCCAGATAAGTCGAAATGCGGTGTCGTCTCCAAGTGCGATATGCCGCTCCCGCAGCGACGGTTCCGACGTGAGACTCTGCCCACATACCCGGAGGCATGTCGTAGAGTCGTAGCACCTCGAGCCCCGTCGGGCACTTGCCCGTGTTCGTAATTCGTACTTGGTAGTCCGTACGGAGTGCGACGTACCACATTGTCTCCCGCGAGCGGCGACCCAGGAGATTGGGCCGACCCTGCACGGCGTTTCCAAGGGCCACTTGGCGCGCCATCCAAGGTTGCTTGTCGTTGGGATCCCAGGATCCAGGGCCAGCCGTGCTGCAAGCCCGCCCTGCTCCACAACGTTGCTCTGCCAGGTGCTGAGAGTTTGTGTGTGCCGCGACCCGCAGGCAATGTGGTGTGGATGCGAGACAGGCATCTCCAACAGGCATATGCAGACAAGGGCCTGGGCTTGATGCATGTACTCGTACTTCGTACTGCAGAGGGTATGTAAGGAGGTACTTCATGCTCTGTACTCCGTAGTTCGTACTGCAACTGCAGCCGGCAATGCTCCGCCCCGACGTCGAGGTTGGAATTAGACAAGCCTTTGGTTTACACCGTGTCAGTCCGCAGGTGGGTAGGGACGGCAGATGCGGCTCACGACGGGAGCCCGAGGGTGAAACGCTGGTGATGCCGCCGCGATCAATGCCTTTAAGACGCCAGCGGTCCTCGGGTGCTTGGAGTACCAACCACGGCGAGCAATGAGCAATGGCCCTAGCCATGCACCTCTCTGCTGCATGCACGTTTCTTCCCCGGAAAACGCCACGGTGAGAGAAGAGACAACAAGCGGCCCCCGGCCCGTCGAGTTGTCCATTCACAACCGACGCCATTGAAGCTGCGTCATAATAGTATCATGTCTCGTCGTCGGCTGGCACTGATGCACATGTGTTTTTTATTACAACACCAGCGGCCAGCCGCATGGACGACGGTGGGTGGCCTCGGGGCGATGCGTGCGATTGATGGACCACTGAGCCACGGATGCCCCGCTGCTTCTTCTGCTTCTCTACCAAGTGGCAGGCACGCACGCACGAGTAATACCAACAAGATGTACGGAGTAAAGGGGACCCAACGGGTCCTGCCCTGTTGGGCAGAGAGGGAAGAAGCTACTCATGCGTGGAAGGAGCGCTTCTCTGACCGGTGCCTCTTACAGTAAGGTATCGTGTCCTATCACCAACCCCTCGCATAATACCCAGGTAGGTACGGAGTACTTCGTACTTCGTATGGAGTGCCATCGCCCGCGGCCAGCGATGCATCTCGCGTGTCCGAACACCATGGCCGTCCATCGCCCGCTGCATTGCCATCCCCCCCACGAGCAGCAGAGGCTCCCTCCCTTACTTTATTCACGCATCCGTTCACCGCCTGCGGCGAGTGCAAGCAGAGGCCCCGGCCACGTCCAATACCACCTACATACAAGTCCGGGCTATGGATACGAGTACGTATTCGTACGTCTGTGCTACCCATCACCGCCATCACCACCCAACATATGGCAGGCACCCCAGGCTGGCTTGGCTATTCGGGAGCGCTCCCGCGCCGTCTCCACCCCTCTTATCACCTCTCACCTTTCTCTCACCGGCTCAGCCCAATCACCTCCGTCATGGTGCTGGGTACCCGGTTCGAGGGTTGGATACCCAGATGAGAGTGTCGAAACAAACTTCCGTCAAGCCCTCGGCCCCTCGACCTCACCACATACACCAATACCAACAGGTCACCAACGCTCGGTGTGGACCGGGACCGACCGAGCTCCAGCAATTCCGCCAGATGCTTGCCACCCCACCTTCTTCGAGAAGGACAGGCCGCTATGTAATTGCCCAGATCTACGGATTAGACGATGCGCACCAACAGAAGCTCTTGCAAACGTCCCGAGCAGTCTCCGTGCTACTGTCGCAACATCCAGCAACCTGGGATTCGGGTTGCGACGTTCCATGGCCACTGGTGTGCTCACCACGATATGTCTCGACACTCCGGCCACCTACCCAGTTGATCTCGCCTGACAGGCAGGGGTATCCAGCCCGGGGGCGCAGCATGGCGCAGCATGGTGCCCTCTGTCGCGGCGGCACATCACAACCACCAGGGGCTGCGGATGTCGTCGGTCGCTAGAGGGAACTGGAGGGGTTAGGCGGCCTGCTTAAGTAGAACGCGCGCCGCCAGACTGCCACGACATACGAGTAGCTCATCTCAGCCTGACGAGGGAGGGGAGGATGCCCGGGCTGGAGGTTCCCGTCGCCAGTCCGGTCCAGGCGGGTTGGCTCCCGCCGGATCACTCTCTCCACCCCCGACGCCTCGCCTCCAGCTCCCGCTTCCGCCGTCGTCCGCCATTCCCGCCTTGGCCACGCACAAGTCCAGTCCCCTCTGTTGTCCCTCGCCTGCACCCTATTAATATGAACCTGCCCCGTTGTTTGCTCCATCCGCCACCAGACCGCCCCCAGGTGGTGGCTGGGCTTCTTCAAAACCTGCTCCCCTGCAGCGCCCGCCATCTCTGTTGGAGGCACTACCCCGGCGCACTGGCTACGGACTCCAGCATGTCGTTCCTCTCGACGACCAGCTGATAGGATTTGAAACACGGCAGGCTTTTGGGCATAACTTCAGGCTCCGGGCATTACCAATTGTGCGCTTTACAACCAACACATCACTCGGAAATTCGAGCCCGGCGAATGCGCCGTTGAAGCACACTCCCTGTGTCCAAGGTCTTGGATCCCACGTGCTGCGAGGATCGCGGGCCAGGGCATGCTCCCCGGAAGTCCAGAACCATGTCCACTCTTGCTTTCCTCGCCACCACGTACGAAGCAGGCCCAGCTAGCAGGTCCGGGGCCATCTCTGGTGGGTAGGCCTATGTATGTACTCGTAGTCGCAAGATTGTCCGAGGCCCCGAACAGCACAATGAACCGGCAAACCTGTCATCTGCTGGAGGACGGGTGGTCGATTGCGGCTATCGACTGGCGGTCTCCTGGCGGGCCAATCAAAGGGCTCGCTCAGCCCGGCGCCGCTCAGATGTGGTAACACGGAGCAGGGGTTGGCCATCCCATCTCAATTGGCACCTCCGATTGATTCAGCGGCTTTGACGCAAGAGTGAAGTCTGTCCTGCTGACAACAAATGGCATCCTATTGCCGCTTTCTGATCGGCCGGCCCTCCCGCCAAGGTTTTTCCAATGCTACGCAGCTTCTCCCATTGAGGCCTACAGCTGTCCGTCGACATGGCGCAGGCTGCCCCAAGTGCGGCCTCTCGCTCGTGTCGTTTCCGACGTCTCATTTTCCAAGACTAAAGATAGGTAGACGGCAGTGTCTCTGCCAGTCATATGCTCAGCTAGCAGGGTTGACGGTCTCGATCTCGGCCAAGAGTCGCCACCAGTGCCATCACGAGATATTTGCCCGGCACGGGTGAGGCGATGTCCTTACGCGTACGAGTACTCCGTTCACAGAGGCCCATTGTGCCGAGCCCGCAGCCTCCACCTCGAAGGATCTCGACTCTGCACCCCCCACGATGCTCCGGACTAGTGGCCTTGGTTGATGCCGCTTGGTTGGCTGACTCATGAGCCTCATCTTGGCCCGAGAAGCTGATGACGGACCCAGCTCTGGGCTCTGCCGCTCTGGCTCTCGGGCGAGACACGATCGTGACATCATCCCACGATTCTCACCACTTTGGGTGAGGCATTCATGGTCCATCTGAGGCCGAGGTGCGTACGGGGCATCCAAGACCCCGACGCAAGAGCTTACGTGCAGACATGTAGCACACACGGCTCAACCTTCCTCCAGGGCTTCTGCTGGGTTGCATGGCGCGCCGGGGGTGTGACAGGAGCACACCGGCTGCAGCCACGGCGATGAGCCTCCGTTGCACGGCATCGCAGTCCGTCACGCTCCAGCGTTGCCAGCCTGAGCCTCCCCAGGCCGTTGCACCAATTTGAAGGAGCCGGCAGCCTTGTCCGACCTCAGGGCCATCCGTCGTCTGAATGACTTGCAAGTTGCAGCCATGCAGTCTCACTCCATCTTGCACTGCCGAGCCAATCTAGAACCCGCCGGACAGGCAAGAAAGCACGGCTTGCAGTCTTGCATTTGCCTGCGAAACCGCCGCGACGGGCACGTCTTCGTCCAAAAGGCTCGCGGCAGGCGCAGGGTTTCTCTCGAGACAATGCGACTTGCTTCCTTCTTTTGTGTTCATGTTTGTCTCTGTCAGTTGCGGCTGAAATCCGTTTCCATATTTGTGCCGTGGGCGAGTCGCCTCTTCTCTCTCGTCTCCATGCAAGCCATCCTTGCGCGTCGAAGCTTTGCTTTTGCTTGCTACCGCCGCGGCCACCATGTTCTGCCCAGCACGCACTTTTTACCGTGGGATCTCGCCGAGGCACGCGCGATGGGTTCGCCTGCAACCTTTCCCATCCACTCGACGTCGGGACGGTGCAACCATATCGGGCTCCGATGAGACAAACGTTGGGCCCCATGTCACGGCCAAGAACCACCCCGGGCCCCATGTCGAGTCGCGACTCGCTTTGCAACGCGGAGACTGCGCCGGAGGCATCAGAGAGAATAGACGGTCGTCGCCGACGGACACGTATCACCCGGCATATACAGCATACGTGCCGACCTGATGCTGGTCCACGGCTCGTGGCATGCCTCGGACTGGCGGTCGCAGCGGTCACCGGGTTCTCGACATGCAGTCATACGCCATCAGCGGCGCCCCAAGCTGTGAGGATGGGCATGACAGCAACCCAGCCGTTGAAGCCAGCACGGCACATCATCACCACCGGGAACCCTGCCGCGACGATCCTCCCTCGTTCGCCGTGCCACAACGCAAATCCCAACCACTAAGTTGTTCTTATTTCACGCGAGCCCAACCATCCTCGGGGACACGATGGCACGAGGCAACTAGTCCAACCCAGTCCGAGTCTCCCACGAGTCCCTGCAGGCAGAGGGCTTTGCTCGCCAGCCAGAGCCCCATGCCAAGTATTCAACTCGACGCACACATGCGGACCGCCACACGACGCGAGATCACCAGCGAGGTCCTTCGCCTGCCTTCCTCTCGAAGGGGGCCCCCCTGCTGTGTTCCCACCCTACCAACTCCCCCGCCCTCCGGATCCCCCGACTGGACGGTTCGGTTACATGGATGATGCATGGCAGAGCGGTCAGCATCACGACAACTTCCCTCAACCGCCAGCTTGGGGAGCCGGCGGAAGACGGCGGAAAGCAATGGATGCCGAGGGAAATTCTCAATATGCCCCGTGCTGCTTGCATTTGGCGCTTGTTCCTCGCCGTGCATTCGCTTGGGTTCCTTACCGAGGTTGCTTCGCACACCGCCCCGGGGCACAGCCGATTTACACGGGCTCGGAGCAAAGCAATGCGCGGTTGCGAGCTCGGTTGCGTCAATTTGGGCACATTGCCATCCCCTACCTACGGTATATGCCTCAGTCGAAGCCAGAAGGTCTCAGCTGCCTAACGACCGAGAAAACCCGGTGCCGACGCGCAGGGGGTGCGAGAGGGAGTCGGTGGGCGGTGCATTGCATGGTCACTCAAGGGTGAGATGTCGGTGAGGGCAACGCGGGAGACGTCATGCCACACCGGCCGTTGCGGCCGAGGCCGGACCTATTGAGCGGCACGGCCCGCGGACCGACGGGGGGGGATTTGGCATCTCCGTCTAGTGAGACCATGTGGCTACACCCTTTTCGAAGCAAAGGACGTACGGAGTACGCTGGCCGCCTTTTCGAATACACAAGGTACGGGGCTGGACAGCCGCCACTGCCCACCCATCGGCTTGAAATTGCACGACAACGCCCGTCACTGGGAAGACACGGCTAGGAGAAGGGTCAAAGGGAAGATGCCTTGAATGAGATATCACTTTCCCACAAACTCGCCAGGCACGGGGTCGTTGATTTGTCGTTTCTTCGTTGAAGACTGTTCGCTGCTAAAACCGTCACGCAGGACTGCTGCGTGACCAACGGGGTCGCTCATCAGCATTCCCTCGGCGGCTTGGCCTGCTTCATTAGGAAAAACACCGCCATCCGTGTTGTTCAGATAGGAATGGCCAAGAGTAGCGTTCATTCGACCAGCCTCCTCCTACAGAGTGTTTCACATACTGCTATACCTTATGCCTGGCCAAGCAGCCATGATACAAAGCTGTCAATTCAACATGAGGAGGAGTCAACATGAGGAGGATTCAACTCGTATACGCACGCCTGTCTCGTTCATCAGTCCCGCCTCGCCACCTTTCCTCTCGGCGCTCACCCGCTCACCGTCGGTGCGCTCGCTCGCGAACCCCTACCCTGGCCGCGATGCTGGATTTACGCGTCCTCGTGCCGGCGCTTGCATTCGCCGGCATCGTCAATGCCCAGATAAATCTCCGGACGGCTCACACCTTCGCGCTACTCGCCGGCACGACAGTGAGTAACACCGGTCTCTCGCTGATTGATGGCAACGTCGGGGTCGCTCCCGGCACGTCTGTGACGGGGTTTCCCCTTGGAGTAATTACGAACGGAGGGATCCATGTGGCAGATGCACCGGCGATTCAAGCACAAACCGATGTGACGAGCGCCTATCTCACAGCGGCCGGGCTTACGCCAACCGCCGACCTAACCGGCCAAGACCTGGGTGGCCAGACGCTCGTGGCAGGCATCTATTTCTTCTCAGGCAGTGCTCAGCTTACCGGCACTCTCACCCTAGACGGGGCAGGCAACCCGGAGAGTGTCTGGGTCTTCCAGATAGGCTCAACTCTAACAACAGCAGACGCCTCTTCGGTGCTCCTAATCAACAGTGGCTCGCCTTGCAACGTATTCTGGCAGATTGGGAGCTCAGCTAGCTTCGGAATCTCTACTGCCTTTGTCGGCAATGTCATGGCCCTCACGTCTATTACCGCGGAGGTTGGCGGGGACTTCAATGGGGGCCTCTTCGCCCGCACCGGTGCCGTGACTTTGACTACGGTTGGCGTTCAGGGCGGGCTCAGCTGTCCCGATACGGGTCCTACTTGCACCTACAGGCAGTTTAAGTGCGGCTACAACCTATCCCCTGCTCAGGGTAAAGCTTCCCCATCCCTGCGAGCCGTCTCACTGCCCTCTGAACTAGGCTCTGACGCGTAGCTGAAAGGATATACCTACTCCGACTTGGAGTACGCGGTGAACGCAACCGGTCGGACCATTCCACCCCTGACGACGGAGCAGCTCGGCAGGGTCCTCTACTACTGCAACGACACGAGCAACCACCTCGTCGGCAACTCGTACTGCATCGCCGGCTGCATTACAATGCCCCAGTTCTATGACGACCAGTGTGCCATGTAGGGGCGAGCATATCATTGCCATCTTCGCCAGCCCGTCTGCGCGGCCCGGGATAGCCGCTGCTGCTTTTCCGGGGCCGCGCCGCAGCCGTAGGGACAGGTCGGACAATAAGAGAATAGGGAGGAGACATCGGGCTCCGTTTGTAGACGGCTGTATAGCGGTGTTGTCTTTCCGTTAGTTGATCGATCAGTACATGCAACGTTGTTTTTCCTCGGTTTCCTCGCCCATCGCACAGGAGTCGTCTTGCCCAGGCCTGTCTGTGCTCTCAGAGATGCATAGCGGCACGGCTATTCCCTGGGCCTTGTGGCTATGCTACGACCGAAACGCGACGCATCAAGGCAGCGAGCTCGCTTCGGGAAGGGCGGGACGATGAATCCGGGGGCTCGGCGCCCTCGGGGGTCCGCGGGCATTTGGAGACCTTACGCAGGGCGTGGTCAAGCAGACGGGTCATGTACTGCATTAAATGCGTTGTTTGATGTTGTTGATGTCCTGACATCCACCGACGACGTCCGCCAAGGCCGCGGATGGTCCGCGCGCCCTGCCCCTCAGCCTTGCCGACAGACGCCGCCCCAGGTCCACTGCCCCAGAAAAGGGCGTCTAGAGTCTGACGTTACCCAATGACCTAGCCTCAGCCTCGCGCGCCGTCCAGTCCACCATCCATTCGTCCATCCCATCCATCTGCTCCTCACCCAGCAAGCGCTCTGCCCGACGACCGTGCTTCTCTGCCTGCGCTCGACCTCTGCTGCGGGCTGGACTTGGCGGTGGTTCCCCCCCTGCTTCTCCCGGTGGTCGTTTCCCGACGCAGCCGCGAGCCTCCCGGCCATACATACGCCTCGATAGCGAGCATCCCCCCCCCCC
>JALHCC010000082.1:0-100031 GCA_024340765.1 Tolypocladium cylindrosporum | reverse complement strand
CCGCCGCTCCGGCTCAGAGGTGTAGTAGGGCGGCGGGCTGCGCGGGCGTCGGCCAGCGCCGCCGCCGGGCTTCACCTCGTACGGCTCCGGCTCGCGACGGCCGCCGTGCCCGCGTCGCGAGGCGTAGGCATCGTCCGGGCCAAGGTCGGGCGGCGGGCGCTGTCGGTGCCGCTCCGACCTGTGGCGACGCGGCGGCGGGCCGTCTTCGAAGGGAGGCGCGCCGCCGTAGAAGTCGTCGTCGGGGCGCGGTTGACGGTCGCGCCGGCGAGGTTGGTCCATGTGTTCAACAGTGGGTGGCAAAGATTCAGGGGAGGCTGCCGTCGATCAGGTCGATGGATGCAGATGGTGGAGGGTGGTCGGCTCTCCGGGGCACATACATATATGTACTGTGCTGGCAGAGGGCAAGGAGCAGGTCTATGAATCATGACGCTGCCTGGTCGAGCCTGGAAGCGGGAGACGCACGAGCGAGAGAATCGGTGGATCAGGCGGCCTTCAGTGGCTCAGCCGCCTGACGTCATGCTGGGTGCTGCGGCCAATATGGGTGCGCGCCCGCGACTTCTGACGTGGAGAGCCCACGACCAGGTCATCTGATAGCAGCAGAGGCGTTGGATATTCATACCGTACTTCGTACTCTACAGTACGCTCCTTGATGCATCCAGCGGCAAAAGGACCACATCGCACAACGATCCCGCCAGGGATGGTCAGGGGCAACTACCTCCCGCGACCTCTCCTGAGCCACATCATCCCTCGTGCAACGCACCGCGGCCCGTGGCGCTTGTCATCCCGTCCCGCCAGGTTTAGGTGAGACCGTCACCGAAGCAGACGCAGGGAGCCGGGTGGCACGTGTGACGGCCTGAGAGGTGGCCTGTTCCTGGACAAAGTAAAGGTACAAAGGACGCCATAGTCGAGGACATCCAACAGCATATCAGCATCGGTTTGGCCTTTCCAGCCTGGACCCCATGCGGAGCATCGGATCCGCCGACCTCGACCCCTGCCACGACGCACGACATCAGAGCGGCATGAATGCGGTGCTCGTGCTACAACTCTGTCGTGCCTGTGAAGATGCGTCTCTGTGCGACCGAGATTCGGCAACGCCAACCACGGTGAGGGCCGCTGCAGGTAAGTAGTCGACTGCTGCTCGGTGATATCAACACGGCGGCCGGCGGCGATGCACCAGGACGGCATGGCAGCAAACACACCTATATGCGTGTCGAGGGCATGCCTCGGCTTGCTCGCCAGTATTCCCTCGCAGCCACATCCACCACAGCGTGACATCTCCTGCAGTCCGTCCTCCGTCCTCCGTATCAGCACCGGCGGGATCCTATCTCCCCTCCACCTCCCCGTCCTCATCGGCCGGCCGCCGCCGCTCCCCTCTCACGCCCCCCAAAACGCGGGGTGCGTCCACCGGATCCCAGGCCTCCATCTGCATCAACACGCTGCAATGGCTATCAGATCATCACCACCATCAGCACCCCTAGCGCCGTCATCCCCATCCCTCGCCCTCCCACTGGCCCTCCCCTCGCGTTCCTGTGGAACCCCACCCCTCAGGAACAGCAAGCAATGAATCGTTATCGCCCGCCGGCTCCACCGCGCGTAACGGCTTCGGGCCATCGCCCACATGGCAGAAAAACTGAATTTTTAACCCGCGCCCTGGACTCTCCGTACCTAGATAGACAGATAAGAAAGAGCCTGGGACTGCCTAACTCAGACTGTGTGGCGCGCCGCCGATAGGCACCGCGGCACAGTGTCCGCGCCGGCCCGTCCGTCGTCGACGGGCCCGTGTAAGAGAAGAGACGAGCCGCAGATATTACATGCAGGCCGGCTAAAGGCACCTGGCCAGACTTGTCCCAGCTCGTACAAGCACATCTGCCAGTCGTCGGCTAGGCCAGGGTAGCTATCGAGGGCCAGATAGGGACCGCTCGGAGGTCGACACGGAGCTTTCCTCGCACCACCCCAGACCCGGCCCCGAGGTTCAATTTTCGCGATACACCCACCGGCGCCTCCGTCCCATCTTATTCTTCTTCTTCTTCCTCCCACCACCCTTCCCGTCTCCGACATCCCGTCTCTGGAGACACAGGCTTTCTGCTTGCTCCTGTTGGTCCAGCGTCGTCCCGACTCCGCCGCCCACCGCTCCGCTGTGCTGTGCTGCGCTGTGCTGCGCTGTGCTGCAATCAGCTGTCCTCCCGCGCAAAACTTCGTCCAATCTCGACTTTGCTGCCCGCCTGGCCCGCTCCCGATTTCTCCCCTCATCGTGCAGCCTCGGCTTGCTCTCGTCGTCGATATTGCTGCTGCCTCCCGTCGGGCGTTCTGCATTGGGTTCCTGTCCGCCGGCTCTGCGTCTGGTGAGCTGCTCGCCAGCCAGCCGAACTCGCCGAACCACACCACCGCTCCCTCTCCCTCCCCGTCGCAGCATCCACAATGGGCTTCATCGACAATACCAACGCCCGGGTCGCCAAGAGCCCCGTCGGACGGTGGTTCCGCCTCGACGGCTCTGGTCATGTAAGTCCTCTCCCGTCCATTGCCGCCTCGTCGCCAACGAGGAGTCCCGGTGTAGTCCGTATATACACCGGCGACGGCCTCGGGTGCGCCGTGCGCCAACGTCAACGTCAACAGCCGCTGATTGACCTCCCACAGCACAAGGAACGCAAGGGCTCCTACTTCTTCACCGAGATCCGCGCCGGCCTCGCCACCTTCTTCGCCATGGCCTACATCATCGCCGTCAACTCCTCCATCGTCGCTGACTCGGGCGGCACCTGCGTCTGCCCGCACACGGCCGAGGACCCCTTCTGCGACCAGGACCAGGACTACCTGCTCTGCCTCCAGGGCATCAAGCGCGACGCCGTCACCGCCACCGCCGCCATCTCCGCCCTGTCGAGCTTCTGCATGGGCCTCTTCGCCAACCTGTGAGTTCCGCGAGACAGCGGCTGCCGTCATCCAAGCCCGTTGCAGTTGCACTAACACTTGCGCGCCAGTCCCGTCGGTCTCGCTCCCGGAATGGGTATGTCGTCCTCGAATGCGGCGCCGCTTCGTCTCGTGCCGTGCCGTGATGTTGACTCTCGCCTCCAGGCCTGAATGCCTACTTTGCCTACACCGTCGGTAAGCCGCATCCATCCCCCCCTTCCCCCATCGCGTTCGTGCGCTGACATCCAATAGTCGGCCGCCACGGCAGCGGCCTCGTGCCCTACCAGGTCGCCCTCACGGCCATCTTCGTCGAGGGCTTCATCTTCCTCGGCCTCGCCATCTTCGGCATGCGCCAGTGGCTCGCCCGCGCTATCCCCCACTCCATTAAGATCGCCACCGGCGTCGGCATCGGCCTCTTCCTCACCGTCATCGGCCTCACCTACAGCGAGGGCATCGGCCTCATCGTCGGCTCCACCGCCACCCCGACCGAGCTCGCCGGCTGCTCGCCCGAGAACCGCCTCGCCGACGGCACATGCCCCAGCTGGGACAAGATGCGCCATCCCGCCATGTGGGTCGGCATCTTCTGCGGCGGCATCCTCACCGTCCTCCTAACCATGTACCGCGTCAAAGGCGCCATCATCATCGGCATCGTCCTCGTTAGCGTCATCTCCTGGCCCCGGGGCACCCCCGTCACCTACTTCCCCTATACCCCCGTCGGCGACGACGCCTTTGACTTCTTCAAGCAAGTCGTCAGCTTCCATCGCATCGAGAACATCCTCAACGTCCAGCAGTGGCACATCTCCGAGTACGGCGGCCAGTTCGGTCTCGCCCTCATCACCTTCCTCTACGTCGACATCCTCGACTGCACGGGTACCCTGTACGGCATGGCCCGCTTCGCCAGCCTCATCGACCCAGTCACCCAGGACTTTGAAGGATCCTCCGTCGCCTACATGGTCGATGCTATCAGCATCTCCATCGGCGCCATCCTCGGCGTGCCTCCCGTCACCGCCTTCGTCGAGTCCGGCGCCGGTGTCTCCGAGGGCGGCAAGACGGGCATGACCGCCATGGTGACCGGCATCTGCTTCTTCATCTCCATCTTCTTCGCCCCGATCTTCGCCTCCATCCCGCCCTGGGCCACCGGCTGCGTCCTCATCCTCGTCGGCTCCATGATGGCCAGCTCCGTCACCGAGATCAACTGGAAGTACATGGGCGACGCCATCCCGGCCTTCCTCGCCATCGCCCTCATGCCCTTCACCTACTCCATCGCCAACGGTCTCATCGGCGGTGTCTGCTCGTATATTCTCATCAACACGGTGGTCTGGCTCGTCAAGCTTGCCAGCCGCGGCCGCATCGTCCCCGCGAACATCGAAGAGAAGGAGCACTGGACATGGCGCATCCCCGGTGGCTTCTTCCCACCCTGGGTCGTCCGCCTCTTCAAGGGCAAGAAGGACTTTTGGCGCGAGGAGTACCCCGTCGAAACGCCAGCCAAGGAGTCCAAGCTGAGTGCTGAACAAGACGGCGCTTCGGATTCCGGCCGACGAGTGGAAACCGTTCCAGTCAAGGGCTGAGGATGGGACGTGGGGTGTGTAAATTTTAATGCGTGTAGTTTGGTCGGGTTAGCATAAACTGCGTCGGATGCGAGGCCAGAGTGCCCTCCCGATCGACAGCATACGGGTTTGAGAAGTAGCAAATGTATACCTGGGACATGAAGTCATGGTTTGTTGGCGGGCGTTCTGTTTTGCAGCCTTTGCAGCAAAGGTTTGCAATGAGAATTAACACATATCTCTTCAGTTCCAGTCTCCTGGAGTGAGCAACGCCGTGTCAAGTGTCGAAGTGATGCCAATGAACCAACCCCAAGTTCTGGCTCAGCAATGGCCCGCTCCCTCAAAGGCATTCAACGCTGCGGAGCTGCCTACCGTTCAGACTCGTGAGATTGGCATCTGGTATCCCAAGTCGCAGCATGTCCTGCACCTGTGAAAACAGCTTCAAATGCAATAAACGTGCTTCATGTTCTGTTCTTGTTCTCGTTATTTGCGACCCCTTTCGGAGACGATATCATACATCGTGACACATGTCTCATACCATCAAGGCAATATGTTTTAGCTCGCTGCAAGTTGCCACATTAGTAACGTTCTCTCAATGGTGAACTGGGGATCTGCGACAGAAATGGTCGGGAAGAACAATGCGGGAGCAGGATACTCACCCTTCTACTTGGTGGCCGACCTTGAGAGGGGGATAAGTAGCCACATCGCCCTCGTCCCGGCCCAGCTTGGCTTGCTCAGCCCTCACTTTCTGGGCACGCTCGGCCAGCTCGGGAACCGGGGCCAGGTCAAAGTCTGAGTTGAGATGCCAGAACAGGGTGCTGGAGATGCGGACCAGGGGCCGGTCCGGGCACTCCCGCTTACGCCTCTCGATGGTCTCGACCGTTTTCTCGTTGACCACGACCTCGTGATAGCCGGCCTTGATGAGGCCGCCGGTGCTGTACTCGAGCTGCTTACCGGCCTGGACCAGCAGGTAGTTGCCTGGGGGAATCTTGACGGCGATGCGGTTGCCGGTGTTTCGCGCCCAGATGTTGAGTCCAGGGTAGCGGGAGCGGCCGTGGATGGTGAGGAAGTTGAGGTCAGTGTGGAAGCCGGCAAGGATGGTATCCTTTTCGCCGTACTTTTGCAGATCGGAAGCCGTCGGGGCAAGAAGGTGTGGTCTACAAAACTTTGGTGAGGATGGTTTTAGACGAGAGAGTGCATGAGACAAACCCGTAGCGTCCGGCATCGCTAAAGTACTCGGCCGGCAGTCCCAGGCCAACAGCCGTCATCTCAGATAGCTTTGAGACACTGTGATGAGTGGAGCATGTCAGTCTTGTAATCAGGCATTGACAGAAGTGGCAAGTACGGGGTAACTCACGCATTCTTCATCGAAGTGCCCCACAGGTCCATCGTAGGAGCCCAGCGGTCCTTGATGTGCGGCGCCTCGGGCGTGACGTTGGCAGCATTCAGGCCAGGGAACTGGGTTTCGTACGGGGGCGGCTCCGCCATGCGCCAGAAGAAGCGACACTTGGGGTCCGGCGAATGGCCCATCATGTCGAGGGGCCGCTGTGAGGGGTGCAGGCGCTGGATGACGTCCAGGCAGGGCTCGTCGACGGCGCACTTTGGCTTCTCGGTGTTCTCGAGGGTCACGCCGATCTGGTAGCTCAGCTCGGGCCGCTCATCCTTGCGCAGCTCCTCGGCGGGCTGGGCAAAGTAGTCCTCGAGCAAGTCAAGGAATGTCTCGTTGTCCTGCGAGGCCACGCGAGAATCATGCAGCACGAGGGCGCCGTAGGTGATGAGGGCATCGGCCGCCTTGGCGCACTCCTCGCGAACCTCGGCAGAGTCGCGGGGCTTGTTGAGATACACGTCCAAGTCGATGACGGGGAGGTTCATCGACTGCTGCTGCGAGGGGTCCATGGCGCCAGGCTGTTGGTTTGAAGCATCCAAAGGCCGTCTGTCAGTGGTGTATTGAAGGAGGAAGAGAATAATTAATGTGACCGACGTCTCCAAATACAGGATGTGTGCAGTGGAGAGGCCACGAGTTAACTAGTTCGGCGACCGGAGGCGTGAGCTTGATCCGACCACCGTGGTTTGGGTATCGAGAACGGAGCTCGGAGCCGGCCGATGGTGTGGATCTCGGTGGAGAGATTGGATTCGAGGATGCCCTGGTTGGCTCGTGAGCTGTTCCGCGCCAGCTTCATTCACCACTGGACTCACAGCTCCATGATCTTTTGCGCCGCCGCTTGCCCGCGTGACAAACGAGCTTGGTTCCCTACACGTGAATAGCGGCGGCCGGGACAGCGAGGCATTTTAGCCCCAGGCAAGCACACGACAGCTTCATGGCCAGCGGAGCCACCGCGACGCGGTTTGCTCCGGAGCCTGGCGCAGCGGCTAAGGACGGCTCGACTCCGCCGTGCTTGCAACGACACCACGTCTGCCTTGCCGAGGGCCAAAGGACAGCGAGCCTCGTTTTCCAGGGTTGCACACAAACGGCGATGCTACAGAGGTTGTCCAAGGTTGGGGACTCGACAGCACGTGCCCCGCAGTCTGCAACTTGGTGACATTGTGAAGGCAGGGAACTAACAGCTCCTTCTTCTTTTGCCACATCGTCCGCTACTGAGGTGGGCAATACCTTTAGCACGTGCCCAAACACATCTTGCGAACATGCGTCAAGTTACAACGTCCTCATTTGTTCTCTTCCCAGCTGCATACAAGCCGAACTACCTCGTTGCCTCGGCCCCAATACCGTATCACTTACAATATTAATCCCTCCAGTGCCATCCCCCAACCGCTCGGATCAGAGGCCCTTGCTCAATCTCAGGCTTTGTGAACAGCGTGCGCGGTGGCTGCTCCTAGACCATACTGGACCTGCCCGAGAGACGGCACAGAGGGGATATCGCACACGAGAAACAGTCCATCTGCAGTACCATCTATGTACTCCGTTAATGAATTAGACTTGAGCCATGACCGAGACGCGGATACGGGCCGGGGGGTTGCTGAGAAGCTTGTAGGGCGTCATGGCGGTTCTGACTATCCAAGTCAGGGAAGCAATGCTCGTTCACAAACATCAACTTCGTCGCACGAAAGCCTTAAGTCACTGCACATGCAGACATGAACCATCCTGGGACAGGATTTAAAGGCATCGTCGAGCCTAGAGCCCCGTTGCCAGGGTGCCATGCTATACCTCAAGCTCGCCGCTCCAGCGCCTCCGCCGCACGCTTCAACCAAAGCACAGCAACATCATGGCAACGTCACAGATGACCACATCCAGCTCGACCGACTGAACAAAGAATCTTGTATCTTCCAATCTCCTCGTGAAGAAGCCCCATCCCGTCGTCGGGGTACGCCCCCCACCACCACCGCTTAATATACACAAGCCCTCTGTCCCCGTTTCCTCCCTCATGCGCTCTTGCCAGCCCGCTCTGCGTCCAGCTCCCGCTCCGCCTGCTGGTAGTACTTCGCTGTGTCCACGCCGTGCTGGCCGTGGTTGACAAAGTTGAACCACGGCACCGTGCTGAAGAAGAGCGCCGAGTACCGGCTCTGTCGCGCCGCCACGCCCTGCAGGTACGGGCTCAGCTTACTCTCGCCGTACAGCGGCTCCCCGGCCTTGACCTTGGCCACCATCTCGCGCATGTCCATCTGCACCTCGCGCGCGTTTTCCGTCGCGCCGTAGAACCGCACTGCCAGCCCATGTTAGCCCAGGTCCGGGGTTTCTCGATTTGTTTTGGGTATCGGGCGACGCACGGCATGAGCGCTGGTAAAAGTAGAGGAAGCCGCCGGCCAGGCCGACGAAGCCGGCTAACCGCATGGCCTTGGCGAAACCGCCCTTTCCGACATATGAGGGTGCAAACTTCTCGAGGGTGTACAGCGCCGTCGGGGCAAAGGCGGCCGCGACGCCGCCAGCGACGTAGTCCGACGTCCTGGCATATCCAACGACACGCTTGAAGTGACTGTCCCAATGTTAGCGCCTAAACCTGAGCATCAATTTCCCCCGTCTCATCCAGCAGGTCACAGCAATCGATCGCGTCGACATCGGGGACTGGCGGAACGTACGGATCGTTGTCGATGAGCTAGATCAGGGTTAGCCTTTGCTGCCCGCCAATTGAGCGGCCAATTGCGCATCAACGTACCGGGTAGTCCGTCTGGACGACCTTGCTCGTCCCGACGTAGGTCGCCGGGCTCTGCTTCGTCGTGGTCTCGGCCATGGTGCAGCTGCTACTCGCCCAGGACTGTCTTCTCAATTCGGCCGGATAAGTTGGAGGTTCGATGTGCTTGAGCTGGAGCGGTGGGTGCCTCAGGATTCAGTCACGTGATAGTTGGCGAATAAAATCACGTGCATGTGTAAGCCTAGGTACGTACCTTTTGGATCCGCACGTCGCGTCCCCCGCCATCAAGACGCGTAGAGAGCCGTCAAGCACACTTGGAGCTTCGTTGTTGTCGCGACTCTTGCTAGTCCACAACCAATTTCTACAAACAACTGTGCAATTCGAACAAGCACGTAAGCGCATTCGGAAATATGCCTGCTGCCGTAGCCTCGGGGCACCCCCCCGCGCGCCACGACGAGCTCGACAACTACGACGCCAACCTCTCCGACGACCCCTTCGCCTCCCCATCCCCCCCCAGGAAGCGCAAGGAGCCCGACTCTGGCCTGGGCATCGACGAGCAAGTCTCGGTACAGAAGCGCGCCCGCGTCCCGGCCGTCAAGCTTGACGAGGAGCGCCTCCTCGGCCCCGCGGGCATCCCCCGGCTGCGCGCCCGCGCCGCCCGCGACCTCCGCATCAAGGGCAAGGGCCACGAGTTCTCCGATGCGTCCCGCCTGCTCTCCTTCTACCAGCTCTGGCTCGACGACCTCTTTCCCAAGGCCAAGTTCCGCGACGCCCTCGTCATGGTCGAAAAGGCCGGGCACAAGAAGCGCGTCGTGGCGGCGCGCAACGAGTGGATCAACGAGGGCAAGGTGAAGCACCGCGACGAAGACGAGGAGGAGCTGGAGCTGCAGCGACGTAACGATGGCGAGCCTACAGACAACACAGCACAGTCGAGTGACCAGCCCGCGAGGCCGCAAACGCCTGTACGAGGCGGAGACATGCCCGACGACGATGATCTTTACGATGCTACGCCCAGGGCTGCTGTGCCTGCTCGCACATCCGTCCCTGAAGATGAGGAGGACCTAGATGCTCTCATCGCAGAGGCGGAGGGGAATGAGAGCAACTCCCGTCCACGACCACAGCCACAAGCGTCGAATGCGGAGCCGGACGGAGATGACCTGGAAGCCCTCATGGCTGAGGCAGAGTGGCAGGACCAGGGGAACGGGAAGCAGCCGAGCATAATACTAGGTGGTCAGGGCAATACCGAATTTGATGACGAGGAGGCAGCGATGCAAGAGATGGAGGGATTGTGGTAAAGCTCGGGACACATTTTGTAAATACCAGGCGAACGGGAGTCATGGGTCATAGGTCTAGCACATCTGGTTTTGCATCCTCAGGGCGTTCAGGAGCACCCGGAATCATGGGTTGTTTTGCTACCCACTTATAAAGCACGAGTACAGTCACGAAGTTAGGCGGCAATGAATAAGTATGTTGTTAGATTGCATATATAATACAAGTGATACACCGCCTAGTCGTGATACTTGCAGGTCGTCCTCCGGAGGACCTGAACCTTTTTGCGCCGATGCCGTCCGCTCCCAATAAGTTTACCATCCCATCCAATGTCATTCACGTCAGGCGGTGGCGCTTTGGTGCGCTTGTGCCGCTGTGTTGTCTGCTCCGCTTCATCCCCGATAATTTCAAGACATATGTCTTGCTTGGTTGATCTGCTGGGGTGCCACTCTCGGGTTCGAGAAGTGCTTCGCTCCTCCGCTGGATCCTCCGCTCTTCGACCTTCAAGGCCCAAAGCAACGTCAGGAGGACCTCCCGCGACGGCAAAGTTATGCCCCTCAAACATCGTGTCAGTTGGCGAACCTCATCGCGCGTCCCATGGGACTCGCTCCGCAAGTCCTCGACCCGATCATCGCATCCCTCAGAGATCAACCGCATTGCCACCATCGTCGCATCCATCAAGGGACGCGCCAGATTGGGGCTGCTGGATAGGATCTTTCTAAGAGACGTGAATCTCAGAGTCTTGGACATGCGGCTCGAAGCCGTGGTCCGCAGCGGCGTAGTCGCTCGCTGCCATAATGTCTGAAGCGGCGTGGTTTGCTTCGTCGTTAAGGAAGTCGTCGATGTTGAAGAGGTCGAAGTCTGACTGGTTCGAGAAGCCGGCGGCAGAGTCACCAGCCAGATAATCGTCGTCAAGAGTTGAGGAGTGGGGAGAAGAGAGAAGCCCGCTTTCGAGGACATAGCGATCTGTGTCAAGGGCCGCTGACAGGCCGAAAGAATCGCCGAGGCTGAAAGCAGCAGCATCCTGAGCTGCATCGTCCATGCCAAGAGGGGAGAGATTGGAGTCTGCGAATCCAGGAACGACTTGGGCACTTCCGCCGACGTGTGACACGGCAGGTCAAACAACATCTCTGCAGGACGTTGTGTCAAGACGGGGGAAGTGGCCAAGGTCTGTTCGCTGGACTGCGCCTCCGTTGATGCGGTCTTGGCTTCATCGGGGACGGGGCCGAGCTCGGGGGAGAGCGAGGCGGGGTTGACGGTGGGGTTGTTGGTGGACAGCATGAGCTCGTCTACGAGGTTGGAGTGCTCGCCCGTTCCGTTGTGGCCATCCTGCGAGCTAAAGAGCTGCTGGGACAGGGTGACTTGGTTGTCACGGATGGGGTCGAGAGGCGACGAGGAGCGAGTGACGACGCCCGAGTCGCGTCGGAAGCGGTTAAGCTCGTCGACCAACATCAGGTTTGCCTTTTGGGCATTGATGAGCAGGCTCTCGAGCTCCTTGTTCCGCTGCTCGAGAGCCTCGACCTCGAGCCTCTTGCGCTCGCGGGAGGACTGGGCGGCGCGGCGGTTCCGGAGAACGCGCTCGACGCGTCGTTGTTCCTTTTCATCATCCGTTTTTGCTCGTTTCCTGCGGGGCGGACGGGTCAGGCACGGGGTCGAGGGTAGGATCGCCGGTGTGGGAGATGTCTTACCTCGGAGGAAGGTTGGTCTTGGGCTCTGGGAGGACCTGACCCCACGACTTGCGCTTCTTGGTCGGCTTCTTGTCCGAAGATGTGGGGTTGTCGGCGTCGTCGTCGTCGTCGTCGTCGGCCTCAGGCTCCTCAGGGACGACAGACAGGCGTGAGCTCTTGTCATCGGCGCAGGACTGGGGCGTCATCATCTCCATGGGATTCATCGTGTCCGAGGCGGACGGGCTGGTTGCGGGGAAGAGAGACGAGTAGTTGTCGCCCGGCGTCGAGACAAAGGACTCGACGGGCGAGGCCTCGAACTTGACCACCGGGGATGCTTGCTGGAGCGCCATGATGAGATCTGGAATCGAGCTGCGTGGTGATGCACAGATCTAGTCCAGTGGCGTGTGGGAGTTGCAGTGATGCTAGCAAGCAGACAAGCGCCCGGTCCCTCAGAGGCTGTTATACGTCAACAGCATGGCAGGCAGCGACCCGAGAGTGAGTCAGCGCCTGGGGTGGAGATTGACGATGGGTCAGGTGACGATGACGGCGACGGGGGACGAGGACAAGTGTCTTCTTGCTGAACTGGGTGATCCGTGACGAGGCCTGGCACCTGGGTGGTGGTGGGTGGCACCTCTTTATCTTGAGGACACGGTGGTAGCTCGGGCGTGGATGCCTGAGGCAGAAAAGGGGCTGACGGCGAGGGATGGCGCAACACAGGGAAGGGCCTAGAAGCGGGCTGTGTGTTTGGCTTCAGGGAGGTGGAGAGCCAGTTTTAGCGCTCCATCCGGTCAGTAACTCTGTTTCTGCTCGGGGCTCTGGGGCGCACTGCAGGGCGGGGCCAGCAGCCAACGAGGTGCCGAGCGGCGGCGGCGGCGGCGCAGATTGGTGGGCACGTCAGCACGGCTGAGCCACTGGCATGCGCTGGGGCGGCTGGAGGGGCGATACGATCCGTGCCCCCTGAGTCCTTCTGAAAAGGGGGTCTGTTGGTTTCGTTCCAGTGCTGCACCTGCACTGGCTCGAGCGCGCATCCAACAACGGCGCTCCCTGGGGACCTTGTATCAGATCAGGAACAATAAGGTAAGTAGCGCACTGCTCGGCGCCCACGCCGGCGAATGTGCCCCATATTGACGCATTTGCTTCAACCCAAGCAATGCGGCAACAGGGGCAATGCAATGGCGTGCCTCAGCGCGCCGCTACTGTGGAATCGGAGTGCCTGAACACGAAACACAGAAGCCAAGGGAAGGGGGGCGCGGGCTCGGCCCGTCGCCAGAAAAGGAGAAACAGTCAGTGCCGAGAAGCGCCCGCGGCATCCCTTCAGTAGCAATTTTGAGAGCGCGTTGTTTTCTCGTACTCGGGGGCTCTTCAGCATCTGCAGCTGTCGTCGCTGTTGGCTTTGGTTGACGTATTAAATCTCACCGTCCCCCCCGAGCCGCGTTGGGTGTCCTGCCCATTCTGGCTGGAGCACAGGGCGGACGGCGTCGCCTGCAGGGGGTGCCGCACTGAGCGTGGCGCTGCAACTGGAACTTCTCCCGTGTGCAGGATGTGCAACAATCGCCAAGCTCCGGTGTAATGCTACATGACTCTCCTCACGACATTCAGCGAAACACCACGGCCATTGTCCTGCGACAGCTCCCGACAGCCCCGACAGCCCCGAAAGTATGTATCAGACCTGCCTCGTACGACGATGCCTGATTAATACACAATCGGTACGGGGGCCGGGCGTCGCGATGCTCCACAAGCCCCTCCGATGTGTTTCCATCTCCGTAGGCAGCGCTTCTGGCCCGGAGAAGCCGTCGTTCGAGAAGAGTCCAGAGGCCACAGCTTAAAGAGAGAGCAAATACGCTTTTCTCATGCTCAGCTACGCTCTGACTTGATAAGATATGCTTGGGCCGAACCTTGATGCCTTCGGCTGATGCTCCGAGGAGCTCCGTGCTCAGCCCGTCTAGCCGTCCTACCCTGGAGCACGGAGTACTTGGCATTTGCCTTGAAGCTTTATGTCCGAACGCCCGTACGGACTACGAGTACGGACGACATGCGAGATATGCTTTATTGACAAATCGAGGCGAAAGCTTAAGCACAGGGATAGGCGGATCATGCACTTAGCACTTCGTACATTGTCATCCCACTCGAGCCGACTTGTGCCTTTTAGTTCTGAGCCTGTCAAAAGGCACGTCTGGCCTGCTGCCTGCCATGGCCCCATCATTCGATCACCAGCAACCTCCTTCCTGCGGGATCCCTGCGTCTGCAGTTCAGTACCAGGGAATCCGGAATGCACGGCGTTGGCGCAGACCCAGAGGCAAGGCGCGATGCAACGCAATCCTGAAAGACGCTCGTGGTGGAGGCTCACATGCACAAGTTCTGCGCCGCTTCCTGTAGACCTGCAGACGGAGCGGACTGTGATATCGGACAAGGGATTACGCATGTATATAGGCAAGGCATGTAGGGTAGCTTTGTCTTAGTGAGGCAATCTGTAGATACAATACTAGTGCGTAGAGTGCCTTAGGCTGGGCAGCATCACCACAAACGGCAGGCACGCAGACACGTACAGATCAGGAAGGACACAGAAAAGAACCACTTCTCGGATATCCACCAGAAAATGGGCGCCCGTCCGCCAGCGACAACCTCGCCGCTCTCGGCAGACGACTTCGCGCGGCGGCCGTTCGACTTCCTCGTCGTCGGCGGCGGCACCGCGGGCCTCGTCGTCGCCTCGCGCCTCGCCGCCGCGGACCCCCGGCTCACCGTCGGCGTGCTCGAGGCCGGCGGCGTGTCCCACGGCGAGGACGACATCGACATCCCGGCCTTCTACGGCCGCGCGCTCGGCGGCTGCCACGACTGGGCGTTCGAGACGCAGCCGCAGGAGGGCCTCGCGGGCCGCACGCTGCCGTGGCCCCGCGGCAAGGTGCTCGGCGGCACGAGCGCACTCAACTTCATGACGTGGAACCGCGCGAGCAGGGACGACTATGATGCGTGGGCGGCGCTGGGCAATGCCGGATGGGGCTGGGATGATTTGCTGTGAGAAGTCCCGGCGCGTGTGATCCGTCACCTGGATCTGCCGTCTGTGGCGTGCTCGGCCTGAGCCGACCCATCTTGGCCCGAGCCGTCGTCGCAACCTCACGTCCCGTCGCTGACACGGCATCCGCAGACCCTTCTTCAAGAAGTCCGAGACGTTCCACCCGCCCAGCAAGCAGCTCCAGGACGAGTACGACGTCTCGCACAACCCCGACTTCTTCGGCACCTCGGGGCCCATCCAGGTCTCGTACTCGCCCGACTACTCGGCCTCGCACCGTCTGTGGCACCGCACGCTCAACGCCCTGGGCGTGCGGACCAACTCGGCCCACGTTGCGGGATCCAACGTCGGCGTCTGGACGAATGTCAACGCGGTTGATCCGCGGACGGCGAGCCGCTGCTACTCGACCAGCTACTGCTCGTCGGCCATGACCAACTTGCATATCCTGACTGAAGCCACTGTCCAGGAGATTGTGTTCAGGCAGGATGGCGACGAGCACGTAGCGACAGGCGTGCGGTTCACGTGCCAGGGCAGGGAGCATGTCGTCTCCGCCTCCCGCGAGGTCATCCTCTCGGCCGGCAGCGTCACGTCGCCCCAGCTCCTCGAGCTCTCCGGCATCGGCAACCCGGACGTCCTGTCCAAGGCGGGCGTGGCTGTCAAGGTGGACAGCCCGCAAGTCGGAGAGAACCTGCAAGACCACATCAGTGAGTATCCCTCGCCAAGCAAGCCAAGCAGCGTCCATCAAGTCATTTACACTTTCGGCAGTGCTGGCCATGATTTTCGAGGTTGACCCCAGCCTCGAGAACCCGGACAACCTCAAGCGAAACGAATCCATCGCCGCGGCGGCCATGGAAAAGTACACCAAGGACCGGACCGGCCCCCTCACGGTCCTCCCCTGCTCCGTCGCCTACATCCCGTTCAACCAAATCCTCTCTAGCGAAGCTCTTGCAAGCCTGTCCGCCAAGGCCGGCGAGCTCAACGCCTTTGGCGTGGCGAAGACGGCTATCCAGCAGAAGCGGCTCGACGGCACCGCCAACCTCGGCCAGATCGAGTACATCTTCGACCTCGGCAACTGGAGCACCATCTTTAAGGGCACCGACGGCAAGCAGTACGGCACGATGCTGCAGATGGTGCAGTACCCCTTCTCCGTGGGCTCCGTCCACATTCGCCCAGGGGCGGGCGGCAAGGCCACGGCCGACGACAAGCCTCTCATCGACCCCGGGTACTACGCCGGCGCCCACGGCAAGCTCGACCTGGAAGTCATGAAGGAGTGCGTCCGCTTCGCTAGCCGAATCCCCACCACCGAGCCCCTCGCCTGCATCATCCGCGGGCCGGCCTCGCCCTCCGACGCGACCGTCAGCGACGACGCCCAGCTCAATGAGTGGGTCGTCAACAACACCATCACCGACTGGCACCCCGTCGGCACGTGCGGCATGGGCGGCACGGCGGGCATCCGCGGCGGCGTCGTAGACGAGCGGCTGCGCGTCTACGGCGTCCGGGGGCTGCGCGTCGTCGATGCCAGCGTCATGCCGCTGCAGATCAGCGCGCACCTGCAGGCGACGGTGTATGCCATTGCGGAGAAGGGTGCGCATATAATTCTGGAGGACTTGAAGGGGCGAGATGGGGGACAGGTGCCATAGGGGAAGTAAGAATTTGGGTATGACGGCGTTTGGACATGGAACTCGTATTTCGGAGTACAAAGTACCCAGATCAATGGCCATACCCACCACGGCTTACAAGCCACCCGTGCGTGTAACACCTCACCAGAGCCACTGACATCAGCAATCCCCCAGTAGTCTGTACGACTAAAGTCAATTGGCAGCAAACACCCCTTCCCACCTGAGACACGCCGCCGGAAAAGAAACGATCGATCTGCGGATCTTCCACAGGGGTTCACCCGCCGCCCGGCCTCGCTAATCCGGACACCTCTCCACATCGCCGTGGCCGTGCGCGCGCGCTCGGACTTGCGGTTCTCGGCTCACCGATCGACCCGGGAGCTCGGCAATCGTCGCCAAGACCTGGGACTTCATGTGTGCTTTGGCCGGAGACGTCGGAGGAGGCGAGGCTTCAGAGACCGTCTATTGATCTATATCCCTGCGGTACGACAAGACGCCTGAAAGGAACACAAGTGCCGGCCACGGAATATGCTACAAGACTGCCTGCCTGCCGTGTACATACTACATAATACGTACGGCCGGGGCCTTTGGTGAGGATAAGCCATGTATGCATCAGAGGGTACACAGTGTAGACAACGACGCTCAACGCCCGACAACCTTGAGCTCCAGCCAGCGCATGGGCGGAAACACGACAAACGTAAACCCAACGGCAACCCATAGCCCCACGTCGCCCGTCGACGCGAGCTGCGCCAGGGGCCCGACGTACCACGCCTGGCTCATGCCGAGGACGGCGCCCACCCAGCCGACGAGGAACGCCGCGAGCGCCGCCCAGCCGACGGGCAGATACGCCCGGTCCTCCCAGCGGGACCAGTCAAAGGCGGCGCGGCCGCGGCGGAAGAGCAGGTGCTCCTCGAGGACGATGACGACCATGATCATGACCCAGTAGCCCATCAGGGCCAGGAAGTTCTGGAAGATGAGGAAGAGGTGCTCGCGGCCGGCGACGGCGAGCACGAACTCGACGAGGATGAGCAGCGTGGACCAGACCCAGCGGGGCACGGCCTTGCCGTAGCGGCCGAGCGTCTGGCAGCCCAGCGCGGCCGAGTAGGTGCTGGGGATGGAGTTGGCGATGACGCCGAGCGCGACGACGACGGAGCACACGCTGCCGAAGCCCCCGAGGGGCGCGTACCCGGCCACGATGAGCGCGCCCGAGCTGACCTTGTTGGCGTCGGACCAGGCGGGCATGTTGGCGACGCCGGTGCCGAGGCCGATAGCGATGAGGTACACAAGGCAGAAGGCCGTCCAAATGCCGACGAGCGTGAGGAGGAAGATCTTGCGCTTGGAGGTCCTCTCGGGGTAGTAGACGTAAAAGTCGGACGCGGCGGCGGCCCACGAGTTGGGCACGTACAGGCAGATGTTGAAGAAGGACAGGCGCTGGGCGGCGAGCAGCGCGCCCGAGGCCTTGGACCGGGACGAGGGGTCAAAGTAGGGGCCTGCGACGCCGATGAGGACGAAGAGGGCAATGACCTGGGGGAGCCACGAGTATCTGGATTACACGCATCAACATCAACCGCTCGCAGTACACTCGCAGGAGAGCGATAGGAGTGTACCTCTCGTATTTGTGAAAGACGGCCATGCCAAAGACGGCGACAATCCAGCATACGACCGAGACGACGACAATGCCGACGATAATGGTCATCTCGCCGCCACTGACTGCGGAGAGGACCTGCCCCCCGATGATGCCGTCAATGGTTGCGTAGCCGATCATGAGCACGACGTTGAGGACGCAGGGGATCTTGGACGGCCAGTATCCCATGAAGAACCGCAGCACGACCTGTACGCGACATGTCAGCTCTCCTTGGCCAGACCCAGACCTCATCTCAGCCGTAGTCGCTCACCATGGTCCGGTTCCCGCTCTGCGGCCCCCAGATGCTCATGTACGCCGTCGTCAGGCTGCCCACAAAGGCACCAAACACGGCCAACAGCGCGCAGTCCAGGAAGCCGAGCTCGAGGAGGAGCGGGCCGAGCATGCCCGCGGCGAGGTTGTTGAGCGAGATGTTGGCGCTGAACCACATGATGGCGACCTGCAGGTCGTCGGACAGGCTCGGCGGCTGGCGCTCCTCGGGCAGCACGCGGGTGATGCCGCGGGCCTCGAAGCCGGCGAGGCCCTCGATGCGCGCGTTGAGCTCCTTGAGCTTGGAGGGGACGGGGAGCTCCGGCGAGGGAGCGTCGCTGCGTGACTGCACGGCCGCCTCCTCGTCCGCCGAGGGCGACGAGCTCAAGGCCCTCGCCTTGTCGTCAAAGGCATCGGCGGTGGTATCTTGCGGCGACGACTTTGACGTCATCCTCATAGGTTGTACCGCCATCGTTGCGGTTACGCAAGAGCCGTCCTGCAGCCTTCCCGATCGTCGCACGAACTCTTTCCAGAGAGTCGAGAGGACACGAGAGGTGAGACAACTCGACCAACACAGACCGGCAGAGACTCCTCGACCCGCAATGGAACGCAAGAATGACGAAAAGAGGAGTGAGAGAGGAGAGGTAGGGTAGGGTGACCTTGCGTAAGGTGAAAGAACTACACCGTGGTATTACCCGGAGACGGCGATGGGAGGAAGGTGAAAGGAAGCGGAGGGACCAACGCACGAGATGCAACGGACGAGATGCAACTAGCTCTTCTTCATGCGCTTGTAAAGGATCTCGAGCTGCAGGGAAACTTGCAGTAGCCGTCGGCCGTACATCATGTAGCAGCTATCAGATCTCGTCCACAGCCTGCTGCTGTCTGGGCCCGGATGGGGTCGCATAGGAAGGTCCTCCACGCAGCGACCACCATGCGGACAACGCTCCTGGCACAGCGGCATGTCCCCAACGGGCCGCCAGCACCCTGCATCCTCCCAGCTGGCGAGGTCGACAAGGAGGGATATCCGGTCCGGGACTACCAGGACATTGCATGGAGCGAAGCAGAAACCAGACCGGGACCCCGCTTCCGCCTGCAACCAGGGACGATGGATTTAGAGTCGCAGCGCCAGCACATGGCCCGCCCGCGCTTCGAGAAGGAATCGGCCGACCGGCCAAGCCAACCACAGGCTCGCGCCCGTACGAAAGAGAGAGAAAAAGGCGAGGGCGAGCGAATAGAAGAGACGGGCTAGCGCGAGTGGGCTGGGCGTGGTTCGACGGCGTGGTTGCGTGCCCCCTCGTGGCAATGATACGCTGCAGATGGGGCCAGCTGGCCAGCCTTGGAAACATGAGGGGTTAGCAGGCGCAGATCAGAGGGAGTCCCCAGAGACAGAAAGAGAAAAGGGCCTGGCAACCATGCCTGCAACGGCCAGGAGGGGAATGCAGGCTGCGGATGGCGCTGCGCCGGTCCCAGGGAGGGGCCTTTTGCCAACAAAGGGCGTCCCGGCCCTTGCGTCCGGATGTCGAAGGCGCGCGAACTGAGTCGCCAGGATGAGACTGCGATCGGCAGCCAGACGAGTCTGCGTCAACTCTGGTTCTCTTGGGCCCCGGCTCGAGGCAGAGCGAGGCAAAGCGAGGCAGAGCCAGGCAGAGCGCCGGCATCATGGGCTTCCACGCCGGCTACCCCTCCGCCCCTCGTCAGCCCACCCGGTGCCGCAGAGGGGACAGGCATGGACTGCAGGTCTGCGGCCGCTGCTGCTGCCGCCGCGCTGCGTCATGTACGAGTACGCAGGTAGCCGCATGCACGCGTGAAGCCGCGGAGGGGGATGGCATCATGGCAGGTCGGGAGCTGGAGGCCCCGAGGGATGTCGGTGGCTGGAGCCTGGGAGTGGATTTTCTGTGGCTCCGATGAAACCCGTGACCCCGTCTGTCTCTGGAGGCGATGGCATCTCTCGAGCCGTTGGGAACGTCGAGAAAGAAAGAAAACGCCGATGCAACGCCCGAGCGAGACAAGGGAGAGCCAACTTGAAATAGGAAAGCCGGGAGCGTTCTCTGGTCGTCGCTTACATCGTTCGTGCTAGTCGTCAGAGGCGTCCCCCTACCCTTGTTCTGGATCCCTCCCACTCCAGCCTCCACAGCATCTCCAAAAGCCCAGCAGCCGCCCCGATGGATCACGGTGCCCCGCGCGGAAGTGGCTTGAACGAGACGGGGCCGACTCCACGGCCCCTCTGCGCTGCTACCACGCATGGCGCTGCTTGCCCGGATGGGCGATTCTCCCAATATCCCTCGGTCCTTTTTCCCCTGCGTCGGGTGTAATGCTTCCTTTGCTGCGAAGCGATGCGCGGACAGGGACAGGCGACCAAGGATGTGTGTGTATTTTAGCACTTCGAAATGGGGCGCGATAGTAAGGATTGCTCGAGTAAGAGGCTGTCTGGGCCGGCGTTACGGAATACGGAACACGGAGCACCGCTCTAGAAACAATCATCATTTCCGTATTATCGTTACTTATGCTTGCCGTGTTTGCCTGCCTGCTTGCTTGTTCTCGGTTCACACTGTAATCACGATACAGAACTTGCTGCCGAACTGACAACGAGTCTCATAATCTCCCTCTTTGTATATTCTGTATTTGTAGTTCTACATTTCCGCACCGTAGTGAAAGGAATAAATGCCGAATCCGTGGGTATCTCGTCCGCTTCGACTCGTAACCTGTCAAGCAGGTGTCAGGCAATGCGGCGAAGCAAGCCATCACGCGTCGTCAAGGATATATGTACACTGCATGGCGACGCCGCTTCGCCGGAATCCATCGCCACCTCTACGCACTCTGAACCAGCTAGATACCTCTACAGATATATCGGAACAACAGCCGTACTTTGTGTCAGATACAACCAATACCTTGTTCACCCGAGATGAGGTCATGATCCCCTGGCGATCTCACCGGAGGGCCAGAAGGATCCCTTCCTGCAGCTCTCATCGGTGCGATTCCGAAGATACATCCACCGTCGTAACCACCATAATCTTGTCGTCGTCCGGAGGGTTGTTGTGGCGGCTGCCATTGCTGGGCCCGGCCGGCCCCCCTGGATGCGCCTGCTCTTGTGCGTCTACGGCGCCGTTCGCATTGACGGTCGTGGTGTGGTGGTGGTTTTGATTGTGTCCTTGCAGCATCAGCTCGATCTGGCTGCCCTGATCCGACGCGGCCTGCTGAGTCTGGCTCCCTTCGCTCGCCGCGCCGCCGTACTCCTGGTCTTCGAGCTTGTCCCATGTCGAGCCCATGACCGTCGTGCCCAGCGGGTTTATGCGTCGCTTCTTCTGGCCGGCGCCGCTGATGGTCTCGCCGTGGTATGACGGCGTTTTCGAGTGTTCGGTGTTTCCCAGCACCGTACGCAGGATGGGCCAGCAAAGCGGCAGGTTGCCGACCATCATGGCGACTCCCACCTCGGCCACATACCAGAAGAGGAAGACGTACGAGTTGGGCGTGCTAAAGTTGTAATATCGGTTAAGAATAGCGGCAAGAATCTGCGGAAGCCAGTCAGAGATGCTCAAGCGAAGACGACCGAAGGAAACTTTATCTCTTACATTGAAAACACCCAAACCGAGAATGCAACAGAGGATGATTTTCCTGAATATTGTCAGCCCACAGCCCAAGGTGGTCGCGTCGGGGGCTGCCGTACCTCTTGAGCGGGAAGCGCGTCTTGATGATGATGGGAATCGGGATGAAGAGGAGTAAGAGATCGGAAGAAATGTTGAGAGCCGTCGTGAAAATCATGTGGTGGTAGTACGTCGCACATTGATCTGTACCCGTGGTTAGCAACCTGCCTCCCGTTGTGCAGCACTGGACATCTCACCGATCCGGACCGGCACCGCCCAGTATTCGTAGGTCGGGCTACACCAGTAAAAGATGAACAGGAAGATGACAAGAAGATACGTGATGACGCAGTAGACGGACGCAATCTTAACCAGCACGTGCTGCACCGTCAAGGTGTTCCTCCTGTTTGGCCAGTCAGCCGGCGGCACACTGGCCCGGAGAAAATGAAAAAAACCCACGTCAGACGGGAGTAGAGAATCAGCAGACAGGCCTTGACGGTCCACGTCGCCGTGATGGTGAAGATCTCGAGAACAAACGTCATGGTGCTGCCGTAGACGGCCTTGTGGACGCCCTCGGGCGTGAGCGCGAGGGCCTCCTCGGGCGGCATGTAGTTGCTGCCATTCTTAGCGACCTCGTTGATGGACACGACGACTCCGGTGAAGTTAACCTAGGTGGCAGCAAGAGCGGGACGTTAGACTCGGCGCCGAGACGACGGAGTGCGGGACACGATGGGGAGGCTTGGCCCGGCCCGGCGGGCTGCATGATGCGGACGTACCAGGGCAAACACCATCAGATAATCGTCAATCATGAGATCCCGCCATTTGCCCAGCTTTATGCGGCGCGACAGCAGCCGGCACAGGACGACGACGACGCCCAAGCCGTACAGGATCCACGATTCAATCGCCAACTCGGCTGGGAGCTCCATGATCGTCGTGGCACCGTTCGGTCATGGGCGTGTCTCACTTTCATCAGCGCCGGAGCGGACTCGTCGGCGAGGGCGAGCACGAGACGGGTTTGCGTGTAAAGGTCAAGGAGTGGACGGGGACAGCAATACCGTCGCCTTGGAGAGGGAGAGGAGAGACAGAACGAGGGACAACGGCGCTGGCGTCTGATGAGAGTGTCGCAGATGGCTCGACGGATGCTCACCCTAGGCCATCGTCAGCATAGTCGCCGTTGCAACCTTGTCCCCGAGAGACGTCACCGCGGACGAGTCTGGCCTCCGTCCGTTTCTGCCAGTGCTCCCCAAGCTCCCCAAGCTCCCGTACGGATCCCTCCGACTCCGTACATACGAAGTACAGCACTGTGCAGCTAAATATTCCGTAGTCCACCTTCACGAGGGACCGGGCGCCTTAGTTCGTTCGGCAGTGACCGGGAGCATCCGCTAGAGAAAGCCATGCCCCAATAGCGCAGCCCAGAGGGCGGCTGATGACGGCTTGACGGGCTTGACAGGGACATGTCCCCGCTGATCCCACCATCTGGGCTCCCCTGCTAGGCTCACCAAAGATAAGGCTTCTGCCAGCCGCTCGCGGTTCGTGCTCTTGCGGTGCGGGCGACTGTCGAATAACACGCAGGCGGATTTGCCGGCACGCGACCCCCTGTTCCGCGGGCCGTGATCTGCAACTCCAGGCGCCGCCACTCGTCAGACTCCGCGGGGCCACAGCGTCGTGGGGATGCCCACCGTTTGATTGGGGGCTTCTGTGGCCTCCAGGGAGCGACCTGGGGCCGCCAAAGGCCGCCGAAGACTTGATTGATGCGTTGATTGTTGCCGCCGTGGCCGCCTACGACCCCCGGGACATGCCGTGTGTGACTGACGTGACACTTGCCGATGGATGCGACGATGCTGTGCGCCAACAGCGACTCGGGGGCGCCTGAACCGCCCGATCGGAACGTTCGGCAGATCGCCAGCTCGTCAGGCCGCTGCTTGGATATTTAAAGAGACGGCAGGCGGTCGTCGGTCGTCATGTTGGTTCAGTGGAGCGGTTGTTGGAGAGGTGCACGGTTGAGCATCCCCGTTTCCGTGAGAGGAGGTTTACAGTGTGTGGTGACAAACGTACACGGTACGGAGTCATGTTTCATGCTCCCCTCGTAGTTGTGCTGGTCAGCGTAGCTGTGTACTGATTACTTCGTATCATGCAGGCTACGACTTCTATACGAAGTAGGTGGGAGTCTAATTGCTGAGGAGGGCGCCGAATCGGATGGTGACGTTCTGAATCCCACCAAGCTACAGTATCCAGCCACGGATTCTGTTCGACTAAGACTAGTTGACCCAAGACTGCATCTTCTCAGGAAGGCTACGTTACGTTAGACTTGTCGCCTGCGTCGTGGTGCAACTCCCTTGCAACACCCCCTTTCCATCAACTGAAAGGAAGATACTCCATGATTTTCTCAACATATTGAAAAGCCACTGCCAGAGACTCGTCGGGAGCCCTGTTAGTCCACGTGCTCGACGATTTGACTGGACCACGTCCCACCTCGACCTTTTGCGGTGACCTATTGAAGCGGCTGACCTGGATACGAGCCAGGACATACGTGGTAATGATCAAGGAACTACAGATGGGGAGGGGTCGGGTCGGGCCGAAATAATCGTCAAGGACTCACTGCCCAGAGCGAAGATCTACGCCCTCGCTCACTCGCTCAAGGGAGAACTCGAACCACTGAATCTGGAGGGACAGTGAACCGCGCTCTTCTTTGGTGGCTCCCGGGTGACCGAGTTGCCTGTGTCGTATTCTCTCGCACCGGGCACGTCAATGGAGACTCTTACAAATTGCTCAGCTATTTCCACTTTGTGGGTAGATGGAGACAGCTGCTTCAAGCTCGTGCGCGTTCATGCCCAGGTCACCGGCGTCTGTTCTGGGAATGGCTAATCAAACTCCCTGAGGAATGCTCCCGAGACCGGTATCTGGTCTGTGTTTGCTGTCGATTGCTCAGCGCTACAAGCTCAACACAAGATCATCTTGCATGGTGGGTAGATGCGAATCATAGAGCTGCTCAGCGAGAAGTCCAAGACGACCGGACGAGTTGCAGAGGACAGTCGCAAACTTGTGGATGCTCCCGTTCCAACAGATCCAGCGACAGAATCCTCCAGCGGGCCAATCCCTCTTTCTTGATCGTCGAAGCATTCGGGGCAATTTCCTCTACTGGTCCCGAGAAGCGATGTGGATCTGGCCAAGTCTCTAGGATATTCACAGTATTCCGGCGAGCTACAGTAGAAACGCGGCCGCCTCAACATGCATTGGCTCATGCAGCCGGCGAACAGGCGATAGGGGAGAGGTGCTTGGTGAGAGGCTCCCCACGCGTTGACGAGCATGAGCACCCTGGCGTTGACCTTGATCCGGGCTTGGTGTTAGCGCAGGACTTTATATTATATATTCACCAAGTAAGGGTTTTTATATACTCAAACATATACATGAAAGCACATCACACAATCGGGTCGAGGTTGCCACGCCGCCCCTTGACAATGCCCTCGATATCCGACGTCACCCAGCCGCCGTAAAAGTCGCCCGGTTGCGGCTCAACCCGCTCACCGTCGACGAAGCACTCCCACGGCGCGCCGGCGTAGAAGGAGAGGTACCCCCGGATCGCCTCGAACGCCGGCGTGGGGCTCTCGTACGACCAGATGCGGTTCGAGACGGACGTGCCGCCCAGCGCGGCCTCGTAGTACGTCGCGCTGCCCTTCCACTCGCAGCCGGTGCGGCGGCCCGTGGGCGTGAGGGCGAGGCTGACCGAGGACCGGGGGAGGTAATACGCTGCTCGTTGAGGGACCATCAGCCTGTCTCACGTGAAGTAGCCGCAATGACTTGCAATCCTTGGACCCTCATCTTGGCGACAGGACAAACGGATAGTGGATCGCGAGCAAGGAAGACAAACTCGGCGGGTGGTGCGTCTCCAGCACCCAGTACGCGTCACTCGTGTCGGCAATCTCCTTTCCCAGGTACGTGATGCGCAGGTGCCGGGGTGTCCTCTCCAGCCGCGGCGGGCGCGGGAAGCTCTGGACGTTGAGTTTGGCAGCCATGTCGTGCCAGCCGCGCGATTATTGCCAGTTGCGCTTCACAGCTCGGGTTCTTGGATGCGACTTGTAGGCATTCAAGATAGACGAGGGCGTCATTCATTTGAGCCGAGTACTCGTACTCGGAAGTGAAGCGTGATGGGTCACATGACATCACGACCTGACCAAGGCCCCCAGGCTCAGTGAGAAGTAGGTGTGGCTGGTGCAGGGACCCTGTGGCGCGACACGAGGACGGCGACGTTCAAAGCGGCCAAAGCGTCATGATGATGCGCGCGCAAGTTGAAATATTTATTCAAATAAATCTAATAAGATCACATATCATGCAATTTCATTTACGGACGTAATTGAAACCACGCCTCTTTCGAGATGCGAAACATAGAGCACAAATAACTAGCGCAAGTTCGGTTCGTTGCGTCACCGCGTGGCGCCCCGCACCCTCACACATCCCACTCACATGACGAGCCAGGCCGGACCGCCGACTTCGCTACAGCCTCACCTCGCCAACCCCAACCCTCGACCCGACCCATCCAGCCTCCGACCCCTCGAACCCAGCCAGCCCGCCCCCCGGACGCAGCCATGTCGAACCGCCAGCAGGCCCGCGACATGCAGGTCGAGTTCCAGGCGCGCTTCAACGCCAAGCAGGCGCGGCGCGAGGCGCAAAAGGCCGCCAAGCAGGACCCCGTGCTCAAGAAGCAGATCCAGGACCTGCTCAAGAAGGGCGAGACGCAAAAGGCCTACCAAAAGGCCAAGATGCTGCTCTCCAAGCAGGCCCTCGCCCAGCAGATGGACCAGATGGCCGACATGGCCGAGCTCTCGGCCGCCCAGATCCAGGCCAACAACGCCATGAACCGCATGACGCACATGATGGCCCAGTCGTCGCGCACCATGAACGTGGCGCAGAAGAACACGAACCCGGAAAAGGTGCGTCCCCCCCGCGAGCCCGCGTGCTGGCTGACTGGCTGACCGAACGTGTCCCGTAGACCCTCGTCACCCTCGAGCAGTTCAAGTCGCAGAACGAAGAGTACGCCATGTCCAACGGCATCTACCAGGACGCCATCACCCAGTCCACCTCGGTCCAGGTCGGCGAGGATGCCGTCCACGAGCTGCTCGGCAAGCTCGCCGACGACGCCGGCGTCGAGCTCAGCCAGGAGCTCAACAAGGCGACCCCCGCCGCCGCCGAGCCCCAGGCGACCGCCAACGAGCCGACCGCCGAGGAGGAGGACAAGCTGCAGCAGCGGTTGCGCGCGCTGCGGGCTTGAACCGGCAACGTTGATGATGATTATGGCAAGACGTCGATACGATGAGGGAGGGCGGGATGTTGGTGTTTGGACATTGTTTGGCGTTTCGGGAGACACGGTTGTCTTTCTTACCTGATTAGAATGCGACTCTGCTTTGTTGCAACGAGATCGACCCATGGGCTGTTATTTACATATCTTGGCTTTGTCATTCATTCATCGCCTATACATGCTAGTCTCAAATCTCTACTGTGACACGCCTCTACAGAATACCCGCCAAGCAAACCCCGTCAGTCTACATGTACAGCGACGCGACGGCTGTGATGTCCCGCTTGATCATCTCCTGCGCCTGCTGCATCTTCTGGTACAGCTCCGGGTCGCCCACGATGCGCGCCGCGTTCTTGACCTCGCGGCACGTCTCGTCCAGTCGCGTAATCGTGCGCACAATCGTGCCCTCGAGCACGTCCGTCAGCGCCGTGATGTTCTTGAAGCTCATGCCGCGCGCCCACTCGTACACCACCTCCATGAGGCCGAAGCGCGGCCGCGAGGTGAAGTCGTTGGCGTCGTCCGACGACTGGATCACCTGCAGGCGCGTCTGCACGTCGTTGACCTTTTCCGAGATGGCGATGATGGTGTCGCGGCCGCGCGTCAGGTTTCCCGTGAGGGCGGGCTCGGTGAGCGTCTTCTCCTGGAAGACAAACGAGGAGAGCAGGGCGGCGATCTCGGCGGGCTCGAACTCGGCGAGCACGTTGTCCAGGATGAGCTCCGTGAGGACGAGCTCGTCGCCCGAGTGCACCTCGCAAGCGACCTTGCCCTTAAGCTGGATACGCGTTGCGTCGTCGATGAAGCCGAGCTCCTTGAGGACCTGCACGCGCTGCTCGTAGTCGGGGAGGAGCTGCAGGTTCTGGTCCGAGAGCGATTGCTTGAGCTGGGAGATGTGCTCCTTGATGAGCCACTCGTCGTGGCACATGGCAAACTATTGCCTCATCAGCATGCTGACTCGTTACGGTTCAGACTTGGGGGTGGCAGTGGAACTTACGTGCTTCAAGAACATTGAGCACCGCGTCACAGGCGAGCCGTGTATGTCCTTGACCAGCTGCACCCTCTTCTCCACAATCTCCTGCAGCGCCAGGCTCTTGATCTTGCCCATGTCCACCTCGTCCCACCGGTCGTCCCAAGCGGAACAGATCTCTTGAAGCCGTTCCAATGCTTGCTGGCCGACCTGGCCGCCCTTGTAGATTTCAGGAATCGTGCCCTTGAGCACCCATCTCGTCAGGCACTCGACGTCGCTGAGAGGCACGTGCAGGTTCTTGGTCTGTATGCGTCGCTTAGTCTGGGGCAGCTTGTGCAGATACTGGCGGAAGCCGGGGACAAAGGGGAGCTGATCGGTGGCATCCCGACGTTCTCTGAGGGGCTTGATGGCGCAGATCTGGAGGATCGGCTCGTCTAGAGAGCCCCGGGGACTCGGCCCATCAGAGACGAGTATCCCGACCGTCCGGATGCCCTCCCAGCTGAACACCACCAGCCGCTGCGACATGAACATCTTGCGCCCGATGGTAATCCTAAGCAGTCCCTTGTAGAGTTCCAGGGTGAGCTGCTTGTAGTCCTGGGCAGCCTGATGGCACTCGTCCATGGCGGTATCGCAGGTGCTGCAAGACTCTCGCTTAACCTTTGCCAAATCGGCCTGTGCCAGCTTGACGTCCTTTTCGTGCTCGGGCAGCAGCTGCTGCGTGGCGTGTTCTGAGAAGCTGCGCTTAATCATCTCCTCAATTTTCAACGCCTCGACTCGCAGGAGGTTGAGAATCATGTTGTACGTCAGGCGGAACTGCGACCGCAGCTTGGATGGCTCGCCGAGAATCATGTTGCGCAACTCGGCGACGGGGGGAACGTCGTCCGAGCCACCCGGGGGAACAATGATGACAGAGCCAACAGTGTCCAGACCACGACGGCCAGCTCGCCCAGCCATCTGGGTGTACTCGCCTGGAAGCAAGTTTCGGAACGAGTGTCCATCGTGCTTTCTGTATCCCGAGAACACTACCGTTCGGGTCGGCAAGTTGAGGCCCATGGCAAACGTCTCGGTGGCGAAAAGCACCTTGACCAGCGTTTGGGCAAACAAAATCTCCACCAACTCCTTGACAATGGGGAGCAGACCACCGTGATGGACGGCAATGCCTCGACCCAAGAGCTCCCTCAGTCTAATAATCTGGGGCAAAACTCGGTCCTCGGGCTTCAGCCGCGCGATGGACCTTTCGATGATCATGTGGATATGACTCTTCTCGGTCGCCGTACAGAAATCCTGGTTGCTCAAGGCATCCGCGTTCTCCTCGCAGCGCTTCTTGGAGAAGACAAAGATGCATGCCGGGAGGAGAGTGTTCTTGCGGAGGAACTGCACCAGGTGGACCCAGAGGTTCTTATCCTGAGCCGCGGATGACATGCCCCCGGTGCGTCCGCCCCGGCCCATATGGCCCGGGTTGTGGCTGGCCCGGGGAGGACCGCCGCGTCCTCTCTGCTGAACTCCTCCGCGCTGCTGCTGTCCGCCACCTCCTCGGCCGCCACCGCGCTGTTGTTGTCCGCCTCTCTGAGGACCACCGCGCTGGCCTCCACGAGGATTGCCACCCCGGGAAGAGATTGCCATCTCGGCCGGCCGCTGCTTGTCCTTGCCCTGTGCAGCGCTATGGGCATCCTTCCAGCCCTTTTCAAGAAACGTCTTCTCGGAGTCAACAATCTTGTGCATGTCCTTACCAGCCCAGATGTAGTGTTCCAGAGGGACCGGTCGCTTGGATGTTGAAATCACGTATATGTCCTTCTGCTTGGTCCTGCCCACCCACGACGCAAACTCATGCGTATTGGGAACCGTCGCCGAGAGCAAGATGAGGGATATATGCTGCGGCAGCATGATGATGACCTCTTCCCACACGACACCGCGCTCGTAGTCGTTGACATAGTGTACCTCGTCGAATATGACAAACTCGACGTCTCGTATCAGATCGGCGCCACGGTACAGCATGCTTCGCAGGATCTCCGTCGTCATGATGAGGCAGCTGGCCTCGGGGTTGATCTGCACGTCGCCCGTCAGGATGCCGACTTCGTCAAAGTCCTGCCTGAAGTCACGGAACTTCTGGTTGCTGAGGGCCTTGATGGGGGACGTGTAGATGGCCTTTGTCATGTGCTTCGCTGCCAGGGCAATGGCGTATTCCGCGACGACAGTCTTGCCGGCAGAGGTATGCGCGGCGACGAAGACAGAGTCGCCATTCTCGAGGTGGTAGACGGCTTCCTTTTGGAAAGTGTCGAGCTCAAAGGGCCACTCCTTCACCATGTCGGGCACCAGCTCTCTAAAGTTAGGCATGCCATGCTTAATGTCAACCATGTGCGCCCATTCGCGGCCGGCTTTTCTAGCGCTGGACGCTGCAAGCACGCCATGGGGCTCAAGAGAGGGAAACTCGACAGGCAGAATGTCGTCAATGTCGTCGCCATCCTCGTCTCCGGTGGCAGCGTCCTCTGACGTCTCGTTGGGGGAGGCGGCGTCATCCTGCTCCGTCTCATGGGCCTCCTCTGGCTCCTCCTCCAGGACCTGCTTGACTGCGTTTGCATCCTCGTCATCGGCGGATGTCTTCTTGCTGAAGTCGATGCCACGTTCCAGGCCCGGGGCAGTTTGTAATAGTCCCCCTTCCGCGCCAAGATGGATGACTCTCTCCAGTTTGTTTGCACGAGAGCCGACCTCACCCGTCACCCCAGAATGGATCTGATCCTCAAGGGCCGCCGTCGCCTCGATACCCTCGAGGCCGCCCGGTGCGAACGGGAAGAATCCAGCAGCGCCCCTCACAAAATCTGCACGATTCGCCGGCTTCCGCAGCAGACTGGTCGAGTTCTTGGCCGTGGCGCTGTTCATGGGCACCGTCACGTTCTTGTACCCCGTCACCCTGCCTTCGAGCCCATGGCGCAGGAACCTCGTGACCGTACGGGTCTGCGGCGGTGCAATCTTGAAGAGCGAGGCGTAGTCGGCCTCAAAGTCCCAGCGGTGCTGCAGGCGGTTGAGCCAGTCCGTGGAGAAGTTGACCGACGTCGAGAGGAACAGGTTCTCGAGTTGCTGCACCAGCTCCTCTGCGTCCTGGGGCTGGCGCCTGGCGATCGCGGCCTCGTCACCGTCCTGCGATTGCAGGAGGGCATCTATCCCGCCCATGTCGACCAACTGCTTGCTGGCGCTGTCGCTCTGTCTGGGTGGTTTGTGAAGTTGAGATGAGGTGGAGTGTGTAAGAGTCTGCCCCACACGCTGGAGTGAAAGAAGTGGAAGTGAGTGGAGGCGGCCTGCACTGACAGTGACACATGCAAGTACGGATACCACACGCGAAAAAATGCCCCGTGAAATAACAAACCTCATTGCTAGTACATAATTTCTTCACTTAACGGAGAGAGCGACAGACGTCACACTGCATTTCTGTCTTATGTAAGTTGGGGCGCGCACTTCATTTTATGCTTGTTCTGGCGGAGTGGCGCCAATCTACGATGCCTCGTACTTGGCATCCATGTTCCACCGCAAGTCGTCGGACACAGGTGATCATTAACGACGGTACCAAGGAAGAGGTGTATACATGACAACGCGAAATACAAGTACAAGACCCCTTTCCCTCCGTCCGTCTATAAAAGGTAAAAATATGTGGTTGTGTGCCGCATTCCGCCCGCACGAATGCCGTCGTCATGCATGCTTCGTTTGCTTCCTGGCTGAAGCAGCTGCTCCCGTGCGCCCTAAATGAGCGCCGGAAAACGTATTCTCCACCCGGAATTCTCGTCTCTGCTCCTCATGCTTTTACACGCGCAGCATCTTGGCGGCGTAGTCCTCAATGATCTTCTCGGTGGGGAAGCTCATCTCCTCGAGCTTCTGGGCGTAGGGGGTCGGGACATCGGCACCGGTGACACGCTGGGCGGGGGTGTCGAGGTAGTCAAAGGCGTACTCCATCGTCAGGGCGAGGATCTCGGCACCGACACCAAAGGCAGGGAAGCCGGACTCGACGGACAGCAGGCGGTGCGTCTTCTTGACGGACTTGACGATGGCCTCAATGTCGAGGGGCTTGATGGAGCGCAGGTTGATGACCTCGGCCTCGATGCCGTAGTTCTTCTTGAGGTTCTCGGCAGCAATCAGGGACTGGCCAACGCACCGGGAGAGCGTCACAATGGTCAGATCCTTGCCGGCGCGCTCAACCTTGGCCTTGCCAAAGGGCAGGACAAAGTCGTCCTTCTGGGCAGCCGCGGACATGGGGAAGGACTGGCCGTACATGAGCTCGTTCTCGAGGACAACGACGGGGTTGGGGTCGCGGATGGCGGCCTTGAGCAGACCCTTGGCGTCCTCGGCGCTCCAGGGGGAGACGACCTTGAGGCCAGGGACGCTGCCGTACCAGGCGGAGTAGTCTTGCGAGTGCTGGGCACCGACGCCCGAGGCGAAGCCGTTGGGGCCGCGGAAGGTGATGTTGCAGGGCTGGATGCCGCCGGACATGTAGAGGGTCTTGCCGGCCGAGTTGACGATCTGGTCGATGGCTTGCATGGCAAAGTTGAAGGTCATGAACTCGCACTAGAGCAAAGGTGCACGTCAGCCAAAGCCACGAGTGAGGGGACCACTGTCGGTCGAGGAGAGAGACGCAGCTGTCCAGAAGAAGGAATACTCACCACAGGGTGCAGGCCGCTCAGGGCAGCGCCAATGGCCAGACCGCAGAAGCCGCTCTCGGTGATGGGGGTGTCAATAACGCGCTTCTCGCCGAAACGGTCCAGCAAGCCCTTAGTGACCTTGTAGGCGCCGTTGTACTGGGCAACCTCCTCGCCGAGGACGAAGACCTTGGGGTTGCTCTCGAGCTCCTCGGCCAGGGCCTCGTTGAGCGCATCTCGGACCGTGTACTCCTTGACGCCGGCGCCCTCGGCGTACCTCCTGCTCTGCTGGGCACCAAAGAAGACGGGCGTCGCGATGGCACGCGGGGCCTGGGCGAAAGACGGAGCGGCGGGCGCCTTGACGGCGGCGGCGCGCGTCAGGCGAGCTGCTGGTCGGAGGAGTCGGGACATGGTGTCTGTGGGCGGACGGGACGTGCCAATTGAAGCCGGTCGGGGGGGGGCAACGGCGACGCAGGACACTACAGCTCTGGCCACCAGCTCTAGGCGTCGCGAGAGATGCGTAGGGAGGGGGGGTGGGAGTGAGTTGGCTGGACGGGAGCAACGACGACGATGGCGACGATGGAGAGGGAATTTCCGGAGGACGGCGAAACCAGCTTCCTGGTTGGTGTGCGGTCTCGCAGCCTCCCAGCAGCTTTTTTTTCCATTGGGGACCTTCACTGGACGGAAGCACCAACCAACCAGCGAGCTCCCCTGGACGGGTCTCCACCAGCGCCTTTTTCGGCGCCCCGTTGAATTGCGGCGGGCTTCTTCAGTGCTTCTGTTGGGGCAGCCTGCTGACTAAGGTATCGCTGAGCGCCTCTCTCCCAAAGACATGACTGGACAAGACCGACTGAAGCTGCACACTCAATTGATGTGTATTCTGACTGAGTAGAACCCGCGTTCCAGACAGTCTGCGGGCCGCAACCTGCTTCTTTCCACGTCGCGGCCCTCCTTATTCGTGGCGGGCATCGCTATCCTCATCTAATTACTTCACCTTGATGCCGATGTGCGCCTCGTGCATGGAACTTCGTATTACATTGCGATACGTATTCCATCCCTCACCCATCCACGTACCCGCTCCGACCCGCAACGCCGTGCTTCAAACCAGTGCTGCCTTTTGTCTACCCAATCCGACCCGATACATGTCCTACGCCGAAGCCCGTGCCTCACTATCGCGGGTCCTGCACCCGCCGCCGGACAGAGCGTCGTAGCGCGCGGCCCAACACTCTGTCGTACTCCATTCGGACCTGGATCCCGTAGCAGATGGTGTCTAGGAACTCTTGAATCTCATCGGCCACCTCGGGCCATTCACACGCATCAGACTGCCGCATCATGGAGATGAAGATGATCTTGGGCCCGCCCGCGTGAACCTGGGAGTTGCCAAGCCCGATCAAGAGGATGGCCGAGTGCAGGCGGGTGTCGAACTTCTTGTCCAGGATGGATTCGACGGTACTTTGGATGGACGGCCACTCTTCCATGAGGGTGCGATAGCCACGGCCGAGACCCAGGTGCTGGAACGAAAAGTGAGACGGCATGAGGTCGGCCACGACCTCGCCGACGGGGGTGCGCGTGCGCGCCCAGGACGCCATGGTGAAGTGGTGTCTCGTGGAGGAGATCCAGATATTCGAGAGTGACTTTGCCTTGTTCCTGCGGGAGGAAGAGATGTCGCGACGCAAATTGACGATTATGGAAAGCCAGAACAGATGGCGGACGGGATACTTGGTATACGAGTCCGGCTGCTTCAATGACACCCGCGCAGGAAGATATAAGAGTTGGAATGTTTGACAATGACATATGCTGCGAGCCAAAAAGCATTAGTCTAGGCAATATAAACTCAGATGGCTGTTTAACATGGGCGTAGTTGCCTGCGATGCGATCCCTGCCTGGAAGGCGGGAGGCTTACACTCCACTGCAAAGCATGTACGTCAAGATCTTGCGGGCGCCGAAAACTTTGATCGAGTCTATCTGGCACAAGCTGAATGTTGTATCACACATGGAATTTATTCACAGTACATGCAGGCCAAATTGGACACTTGTGTCAACGCGCTCCCTCTGCACATCACCACCGCAACGTCCCTCACATGGTCCATGTGTCCACCAGCTCATTTGTGTAGTCGAATATCTGCACAGGCTCCAGGGAACTCCATTGACGTGGGTTCTCCTTTGAGTCGACGAAATGCTTTACGGCGAGGATGAGCTGATGCGCCCACCTCTCGGCGCTGACCCGACCGCACCCCGTCGCCATGGGCGTCATGAGCAAGCTTCGGATCGCCGACTTTTCGGCGTCTTTGCCATCCCAAACCCTGACGTTGTGCTTGTCCACGGCGCAGAGGAGGCTCCAGATGGCCTCGTAGACGACCTCGCGGTCCCACGTCACATCCTGTGGCGTGCGCATCGTCGGGCACAGAGCCAGGAACCTGGTGCCCCATACGTTCTTGGAGCGCCCCTCGAACGCCTCGGGGATGCGGACGAGCGTGCACGTCCCTGGTGGCGCGAAGCCACGCCACTCGTCGTAGAGCTTGGCCTGGGCGGCGTGCGTGAGCGCGAGGTAGTCGTCCTTCGGGGAGAAGGCCCGCGAGATGGCATCGTCGAAGCCGCCGTCCAGCCGGCCATACGAGTTGGCGGGCGAGACGATGACGTCGAACTGCACGGACGGTGGCAGAAACTGCAGCGCGGTGTCGTGGACATCAAAGGATACGGAGGCTGGGAGGTGGTGTTGCGCGCGGGCTGCGTCGAAGGCGTCGCTAAAGCATCTCTCCATGAGGAGGAGGTGGATGTGGGGGATGGCTGACGCGATGGCGTCAGGGGACATGGCGATAGAAAGCTGGCAGGAGCATTGAAGTAAAGTATATGTAAAGTGAGGGCTTGCTGCAGTGGCGATGCTGGATATTGGGCTGCTGATACTGGCGAGGTTCGCATCTGCGGGGACGAGGCAACCAATGTCACAAGTTGAGCTGGTGTAAGCCAGATGCGAACCAGGTTGTGGCGCTCTTTATTAGTTGCTCACGCATATTTTAAAAGACACACTGTCCATTGTCAGCTAAATGTGCGAGTCAGTCAGTCTACGCCTTTTTCAGCTTACTGAGCTTCTTTTCTCCAGCATGGTCTTTAGACTCGAGATCGGTGCCTTACTTATACCTGAGAACTCAACGTCCTCATTCTGGGTGGCTCTACGCAGGAATTGCGAACTGCGACCGATCAGTCATATAATTAGCAGCCCAAGAGATGGATAAAAAAGTCGGTGCGATGCGGCTATAGGGTAGGTGACTGTCATGCGCGCTGCCGTTCTCGCCGCAGATGAGGTTACTCGTATTCGTACTTCGTACAGGTTTTGGGACGCGGCATCGACAAGAAGGACAATGCCAAGCACTACGGCGATCAGATGCTTCTGCAGCTTGCAGAAGCCGTGCAATATGGCTGCGGCCGGGTGGATGCGATGGAACGGACATGCCGCGGGGATGTGCTTCATACCACACAAAGATAAGCCAGTCGCCGATGAACCGACATAACATGAGAAGACCGTGGTCATCTGTTCCCCTCGCGTGACTGGTACCTAGCTGATGCTTGATGGCCAAGTCATGCTTCGTTGGTAAATTGGCTCCATTAATACAACAGACTATCGGTGAAGCCAGGGCAATAACATGCATCCATGTTCGTGATTCGTTGAGGCAGTAGACCTGAGCCAACAGCCTCCCCACTCAATCGTTCTTGGCCGCGTCATTTGTTCCCGACTGAGGCTCTCGGAGAAGTCGGACGACGAGTAGCCGTAGAGCAACTTACAAATTACAAGGCAGTGAAAGTACAGTATTAGTTTGTTTCCCCGACCAAGTGCTTGTCGGTTAGCAGCGAGTGTCGGGCGAGTCTCGGATTAGCCAGCCAGCATATCCCTTTGGGCCCAGTGTATATCCGCGCTAAGCTGGTTGGAGGCTCCCGAAACGAGTCAGATGTCAGACGGGGCCCGTGATAATTGCATCCCGGCTCGGTCTCCGTAGATTGATAAGATTGATAAAGCCGCCCAGGAAGAGTGGAAACTTGCCTGCCCACCCGCCCCTTGCCGCCGAAGCTCTGCATCTTCGTGTCGCAAGCAGCCTCTGCTCCGGATTTCTTCTAATGTTCAGCTTTCTATCCCGGCGCCATGCCCAGCACCGACACCGTCTTGATCGCCCTCACAAGCGCCGGCATTGCACTTACACTGTTGGTCGGCCTCTTCGCGGTTCCACGTCGGCGTGGTTCGGGATGGTCGCCATGCCTGCCAGGTGATGGCGCCGGCGGGCGCGACGATGCGCGGATGCCTTTGATATCCGGAAGGACTGATGGCATGTTGGCGAAGGCTCCTGGGTACGAGGACGAAGATGGAGCTGCGACAGCGGAGTCGGCGCAACGGTTTTGGCGTCGCTCGAACCGCATCATCCGATGGGTGATTGCTCTTCAGGTCCTGGGGGCTTTGCTATCGTTTGGCGACGGGCTGTCGTCGCAGCTCGGCTTATGGGATGGCGAAGACCATACCACGGTTCATGTTTCTAGGCCGGGTGTTGTTAGCCTCTGGCTACGTGTTGGCTTCTGGGTAAGTCGTTCTGTTCAACCGAAAAGCCTTGGAATCATTTGGAACGTTGAACCAGCGTTGTCAGGCCGTTTCGGCGGTCGCCCACGAAACTGACACATTCAAAGGCTTCCCTACTGCTGCTCTCCACTGTTGCCCTCTTTGAGAAAACCGCTACGAGACGTTTCGCATTGGCAATAACCGACCTTGCCTCCAACGCCTGTCTGGCAGGCGTCCTTCTTATCGACATCGTCGCTGCGCTGGGTACTGCCCACCTCCATCACTGGCATGTTCGAGATCTAGCGCTTCTGGCCCAGGCAGTGGCTACAGCGGGAGCGCTGTATCTCATTGGGATATTGCCCCGACGCCCAGAAGTGCAAAGAGTCGACAGTGGACGAGTCGTCGACGGCCAACACGCATCCTCGGTACTCGGTCGCATTACTTTCTCATGGACGACCCATCTGATCCGCTCCTTTGCCCGCGAGACCCACGATCGAATACGCGACATCGGTATCCTTCCGGAACTCGACTTCAAAACGAGGGCTGCCAGCCTCAGGGGGGCGTTTATCCACGAGAAACAAAACTTCGAAAACACGAAACCACAGTCGTCCAGGAGACTGTGGAATCACCTTGCCAGGAGTAATTGGCGCACGCTACTTGCAATGGCTTGCCTGGTGCTTCTATCGTCGGCTCTGGGTTTTGCGCCACAGGTCTTTCTCTTCAACATCCTCAAGTCGTTGGAAGAGGCCGAGGGGGATGAGCAAAGCCGCACCATCTGGGGCATGATGCCTTGGGTCATAGGCCTGGGCTGCACAATGGTCGTCTCCGCAACCGTTGAGGAATGGCTATCTTGGATGGCACAGTCGAGGCTCAGCATCACCGCATACGCGCAGCTCGGAACAGTCATTCTTGCTCATGCCATGCATCGCAAGGACACAGAGGTTGCGGCCGACTCGGGTCAGTCACAACCCCAAGCCACAAACAAGGGTGATTCCGAGGACGCAAAGGAACCAGAACCAGAGCCCAGCCAGAGCGCCGTAAATCTCGTTGCTGTGGATACTCAGCGCATTGCGGACTTTCTGGTCTTCAGCCCGATGATACCCACTACGCTTATTAAAACACTGATATCAGGCGTTTTTCTGTTTAAGATCATTGGATGGCAGAGCCTGCTTGCTTGCCTCGCATCATTCGCCATTCTTGCGCCCTTGAACACCCATGTTACGAAGCGATACGGCGGTGCCCAGATGGATCTGATGGCACTCAGGGACAGCAAGGCAGCTGTGGTCACGGAGCTCCTCAACGGCATTTCCCAAGTCAAGTTCTCTGCCTTAGAGTCATTATGGACCAGCAAGGTTGAGAAAGCTCGTCTCTCGGAGCTGTCGGCGCAATGGAGGCTGTTTGTCCTCGAGACATGTTTAGTGTGCATCTGGATCCTGGCGCCGGTGCTCCTTTCCGCGGTGACACTTGGCATTTACGCGTGGATCCACGGTGGCCTCTCAGCCTCGGTAGCTTTCACGACTCTTTCCATCTTTGGCGAGTTGGAGATTTGGCTTGCGCTTCTGCCATGGCTCATGGCGCAGCTCTTCCAAGCTTGGACGAGCCTCAACCGCATCGAACAGAACCTGCAGGAAAAGGTTTTGCCAGAGACCCGCCACTACGCGGAGGAGATATGCTTGGAGAATGCGACTCTTTCCTGGCCATCGAGCGGTCGTCCGCAGAGGGCCGATGTGGAGACGCACGTACTAAAGGACATCAATTTGCGGTTCCCCGAGAAGGCCCTTAGTGTCATCCTCGGGAAAACGGGATCCGGCAAGAGTATGATATTGGCTTCAATTCTAGGAGAATGCGACGTCCTAGAAGGCAAAATATGGGCACCAATGATGCAACAGCTGCCGAATGTCTTCAGCAGACATATAGATCCAGAGCAATGGATCGTGGGATCAGCCTGTGCTCTTGTTGCGCAAACCCCTTGGATCCGGAACGCCTCAGTCAAAGACAACATTCTATTCGAGCTACCTCTTGATGGTGAGAGATATCGGAAAACCGTCTTCGCCTGTGCCCTGAACCAGGACATTCAGCAATGGGCGGACGGCGACGAAACAGACCTTGGAGAAAACGGCGTCAACCTCAGCGGCGGGCAGAAATGGCGAATCTCGCTCGCTAGAGCCCTATACTCTCGTGCTGGGACTCTCATCATAGACGACGTCTTCAGTGCGCTGGATGCCAACACTGCGCGTCACGTGTGCCAGCACGCTCTCGCGGGCGAGTTGGCGCAAGGGAGAACGCGAATCCTCGCGACTCACCATGTAGACTTGGCGTTACCGCATGCCGAGTACGTTGTTCACCTGGATGAGGGCTCCGTCATATATTCTGGCTCACCCAGTGGCCGGGGACTGTCCATCGACAGCACTCGGGTCTCAAGGGAGTCGCAAGAGGCAGCACAGCAACACCCAGAGCAGGAGGATGCTATAATGGCGATAGAAAAAATACCCGCGAAAAAGTACCTGGAGCAAGAGTCTCACCAAGTTGGCCGACTCAAGGCCGGAGTCATAAAAGAATACTTGAAGGCTAGTGGCGGGCTGATCACTTGGGGTGTGATCATGCTAGGCTACACGGGCCATTCAGTATTGATACTGGCGCGGGTATGCACACCATGATTCTCGCGTGTGAATAAGTTTTCTGACCTCTCTAATAGCCTTGGTGGATTAATCTCTGGACTCGCTCCAGCAGCTTTGCCTCTGTCCAACCACACCAAACATACCCTGAGCGGGGAGTCGTGCCTACTGCCGCGGACACCACGGCGTGGTATCTCGGCGTGTACTTCTTGATTGCGCTGGCTACGTGCCTCGTCGGGACCTTTCGATATTTTCTCATTCTGTTCGCGAGCTTGCGCGCTTCTCGTAGGCTCTTCACGGACATGCTTCAAGCCGTCGTCTACGCACCGCTGAACTGGCACAATACGGTGCCATCCGGCAGAGTCCTCAACAGATTCACAGTCGACTTTCACCTCATCGACTCGAAACTTGCTTCCGAGCTGGGCTCCATAATCTACAGCGTCATGTATCTGCTTACCATTGTAATTGCTGGATGCTTGGTGTCTCCATGGATCATCGCGGTGGCGGTTCTCTCTACCGGGGCGAGCGTGTACTATGCGACGCAGTACCTGAGCGCCGCACGGGAGATTAAGCGACTGGAAAGCAACACGAGAAGTCCGATTATCGATCACCTAGTCTCTACCATGACGGGCCTGAAGACGATCCGCGCATATGGCTGCGTCGATGAGTACATCCGCCACATGTATTCAAAAGTCGACCAGCACTCGAGAGCAGCCTGGTACTTGGCCTTGACGAACAGATGGCTGGGCTTTCGGTTGAGCCTGGTCGGTACGCTGTTCTCCGTGGCAACCGGAGCTAGCGTCCTGCTGCTCGACACCAAGCTGAGTGCCTCCGAGGTTGGGTTTGTGCTTGGCTTCGCGCTCAAGTTCGCGGCGACGATTGACTGGGCGATTCGCCAGTATGCAAACTTTGAACTGGACATGAACGCAGCCGAGAGGTGTCTGGAGTATTCGAGTGTGGAAACCGAGAAGCTCGATGGAGATGATGATTTGCCTGCGACCTGGCCATCAACGGGAAGGCTAGAGGTGCAGCATCTATCTCTTGGTTACACGTACAAAGACCATGAAGCTCCTGTGGTGAGAAATGTCAGCTTCAAAATCGAGCCGAACACTCGACTGGGTGTTGTTGGACGGACCGGTGCGGGCAAGTCAACGCTGGCTCTCGGAATCTTTAGGTTCCTGGAAGCGCAACACGGGGCCATCTTCCTCGACGGCCGGGACATTTCCAGGGTCAAGCTGTCCGACTTGCGCAGCCGCATATCAATTGTCCCGCAAGATCCATTCTTGTTCTCGGGGACCGTCAGATCCAACATTGACCCGTTTGGCGAGTTTTCCGACTACGAACTTGTCGGATATCTTGAGCGAGTTCAGCTGGCCGGCCGGGAAGAACCCGGCGACAGTCCAGCAAACACGGACAGCAACGAAGCCGCCGCGTCTTCGAATCAGGAGCAAGAGGCAGCCCACAAGCACCGGAGGAATATAACTCTTGATACTCATGTGTCGGAAGGTGGCTTGAACCTATCTCACGGGCAAAGGCAGCTGGTCTGCTTGGCACATGCCATGGCTACGCGGCCAAAATTCCTGGTCCTGGACGAGGCGACGTCCGCCGTGGACAACAACTCGGATGCCTGCATCCAGGCCTCCATCCGTGCGAATTTCGGAATCGACGGGGCATCTGTGCTTGTGATTGCGCACCGAATCAGGACCGTCATTGACTTTGACCAGGTTCTAGTGATGGACAGGGGCCAAGCGGTTGAGTTTGGGCGGCCTAGGGATCTGTTTGACATTGAGGGTGGCTATTTTAGACGGCTTGTTGAGGAGTCGGATGACAAGGGTGATTTGAGGCAAATGATGCTGGATGGACGGTAGAGTCAGAGACAGCCTGTGAGACGTTGGAATGCTCGGAAGGGCCCGAGTACATTGGGGACTACGATTTACTTTCGAACAATAATAGTCTAATAGCTCGCGTTTCACGTCTTGAGAAATAATTGATATGGCGCAGGAGCGGTTAGTGAAGGTGGAAGCAGATGCCACAGAGCGGAGCAAACATATGTGCCGAGCAAATGTCTGTGACGCTGACTCTGCGCGGCATGGGGAGTTTGATACTTGACTTACACGCAAGACAGATCTCACGCGTCGCATTCTTCGGACCATTGATGCCCGTCTACGAACATAACCCCTCCCATTCTTCTTCAGCCTTGTCTTTAAATGCATGCCTTTGCTTTGGGCTCAAGAGGTGCAATTTGGCACCCGTTCATTTCCTCTGTCTGAGATGGTGCGCAGTTATTAGGTACGGTCCGTTCCAACACCAGGACCAGAAGCCTCGTGGCGCCGGCCGACCAGCGCGCCGCGGCGGTTGGCCAGTTGCAACGGACCGCAATCATGCCAGAAGAATTCCTAGAGAGGAATATTGCGACTGCTGCCCCTGGCGGCGGCCTTGGGCTGAGTCGCGATCTGCCGGAACCGTGGTGATACAAGCATGATGGCTTCGTGCTGGTGTGGGCGTCATTGATGTGATCACATTTCGGGTGCCCGGGAGCCTCTTGATCTCACCGTGCTCGGCCCTATGACATAAATACGGATGCCCTGCACTCTTCATCACTCATTCAATTGTCCGTTATCTTTCACCAAGATGCTCCAACACGTCGTCACACTCCTGGCGTTGCTGCAAGGGGCGCGGTGCGTCCCGGAGACTGCCGCGGAGAAGCAGGAAGTCGCGGGCGTGGCCGTTCCCAATGGATTCTCCGGTTACCTCTTTTACGATGACTTCACCGACCGACCGACGGGTTCCGTTCCCTCGTCGTCGAGATGGACTGTCAATTCCGGCACGTCGTACCCCGGCGGCCCTGCGCAGTGGGGGACTGGCGAAGTACAGACTTACACGGGCAACAACCCCAACATCGCCATCACGTCCCACGGCACGCTCAAGATCACCCCCATCCGCCACGGAGATGGCTCGTGGTCGTCGTCACGCATCGAGACGACCCAGCAGTGGGACTTTTCCTGCAGGCCCGGCCAGCGCGTGCGCGTCGAGGCAAAGATCAAGCTCGGCGGCGCCTCGGCTTCACAGCAGCTGGGCATCTGGCCGGCGTTCTGGGCGCTGGGCTCCCAGTACCGCGGGAACTACCAGAACTGGCCGGGCGTCGGCGAGATCGACATCCTGGAGACGGTCAACGGCGAGTCCAAGGCGTGGCACGCCGTGCACTGCGGGTACGCGCCGGGCGGCCCGTGCAACGAGTTCTCGGGCATCAACCACGCCACCGGGGGCGTCGCGCGCGGCATGTGGCACACCTTTGCCTGGGAGATTGACCGTCGATACGGCGACGAGGAGTCGATGAACTGGTACGTGGACGGGGCGCGGCGGTGGACGCTGACGGAGTCGGACGTCGACGACGACGATGCCTGGGGCGCGCTCGCCGCCAACCGGAAGATGCTGCTGCTGAATGTCGCCGTGGGCGGTGCGTTTCCGGACGGGATTGCGGGCTTCCGGACGCCGACAAAGGCGACGGTCGGCGGTGACGGGGCCAGCATGGAGGTGGACTATGTGGCTGTGTATGGGTCGGGGTAGCCATAAGCAGAGATGTCGTCACGTCGAGCAGATAGGAGGCTGGTGTCACCGGGCGTCGGCCAAGTCGCCATCCGATAATTGAAATCGAGGTTAGCTTCGGGCCTGTGCAACCAACGCAGCGAGCCGGATGCAAGTGGACATGCAATCCATCGCCCGAAGTGTCAAAGCCAACGGGTGTTGGGCTGACTGACAACTCATCGAGCCTGTAAGAATGCTAGGGCGCACAGGCTGAAACAGACCGCACGCTCGAAGAGGAAAGGCTCATCAAAGGCTGGGCTTTCGGCTCGCCGCCGTCCCGAGTCGGCCTCCGCAGCTACGCGAGCTTCGTCGGGATGTAACTGGCCGTGTGTCTCGGATCACCGAACCTTGTGCCAGCAAACACGGATCGCGAACACCTGCAGTCCCGGGCCCTGACGTAGGGTCATCCTGCAGGATGGGCTTGAGCTTTTGCGAAAGAAAGTCTCAGCCGGGGCAGTCGCCGGGGAGCGGTTACGTCTGGCCTGCGCCGCTCCCTCGGTGAGCCTCCAGTTCGTGAACTCTTCATCGACATCGCCAGCGTCCGTCCTCGCAGTTTGAGCCACATTGATCATGGTCCGCATCTCTTCCCTGGCTGCGGCGGCGCTGGCCGGCGTCCCGGTCGTCGCATCGCCGGCGCAGGATGTCTGCGTCTCCCGGGACAGCCCGAACCCAATCGCGGCGCTGTATCCCAACTACGCCACGGGCAACCTCAACGGCACGACGCTGATCATCCCGATCCCCCTCACGACGGCCCGGGAGGTCATACCAGAAGAGTACAGCATCCTGGAAGGGGCGTACCGTGCGCTGCTGCCGTCCTTTCCGCAGGACATGTACCCTTTGATGGTGACGGCTGCCCACGACCACGACTTGCAGTTTGCGGCGCTGCACCTTAAGCTGCCCGACTTTTCCGTCAGTCTTTACTGCAACTTGCGGATCACGTTATGGAATGGTCGTGCTGACCCTATCAATAGCGTGCCTCGCTCGAGTTTCCATTCGTCGACCTCTTGGGCGACGAGTATTCGTCGTTTCGCTGGTCAGCGACCATGATGATCACGGAGGGCAGCCCTGCGGCTAGCGGCTCCGAGGGCTATGGAATCAAGGTCTACCCGTCGGTCTTTGACCCGCCATGTGACGCCTACAAGGGCGTGCCTGACGGCAAGGTGACGTTCAAGGCCGTGGCGTCCAAGGCCCCGGATGCGCGACACATGGCCATCGAGACGGAACCGTCGCGCGACCGCGTCCCGTATCCGTTGGCCTTTATCCGCAACATCACCAACCAGCCCGTGTTTGCGAACCCGAGCAAGTGCGACAATTACATCAGGCTGTACAACATGTCCCTCACCGAGCCGCCCAACGATCCGGTGCCTGTCAAGGGCAAGGTGACAGCGAAGCTGGAGCCGTTTGCGAAGCACACGTATGAGTGGAAAGACGTGTACGGCTGGAGAATGAGCAATGCCTTTGTGGAACCGCCAATACCTCAGAAGTGCGAGAACCTGAAGGGCTATCACGGCACGGGTCCCGGCGACTCCTAGACTCCTAACCTGTGTTCTCGTGGAGGTGCGGCGGGTGGAAGAGATGATGGGTGTTTGCACTCGGTAGACATTTCTAGAACAGAAATATCAGTATCCCTGCCACTTGAAGTCGTTCTACTTCGTATCACAGGCTACTGCAGTGGCCGTGGAGCAAGTGGAGGTCAGGAGCGCACAATCTCCATGAAGTGAATAACCAGCCCTTGTACCCACAGAAAGCGCAAGGCACTTTGGCCGAGTGGTCTAAGGCGCCGTGTTCAGGTTGCTCATTTCTTCGGAAGTTGTTCATCTATTCGCGGTCTAGTAATAGGCGAGGGTTCGAATCCCTCAGGTGTCACTTGTTTCTTTTTTTGCCGGTTCTCAATCCGTATCCGTCTGCGACGGCTTACGAGCTATCACGACGGCGCCCCTCTTTCAGCAACAACACCCCGACCCAAGAAATCGCCAATGTCGCCGCCGCGGTGATGGTCAGGTATCTCCACGTTTCCGACATGGCCAGGATGATGGCCTCACGGCCCTCGGTGCCGCGCTCGTAGGACAGCTGCACCTCTAGCGAGCCGTAAATGCTTGAGGCCTGAGACTTGAGTTCCGGCGGGAGATATGCCTCCAAGAGGTGCGGAAACCGGGTTCTCCAGATGGGAGTCGCGACGGTCGAGCCGATCGCAGCGCCGATCATGGAGAACAGGTACAAGAGAGCCATGCGCATGGACACGGTCCCGTCTTTGGTCTCGTTTAGGGCCGCCGTCAGCTGCGAGACCGTGAGAATGCCTGCAGCTATCGCCGTCAGGATCTTGCAGGCAACGACACCGCTGAATGGCGAATCCGGGCGACTGAAATAAATCATCAAGCCTGTGGCAAGGGTGTTGACCGCAAATCCCGCAGCCGTCGCGGCTTTGAACCGGCCCGTATACTTCAGCACCCTGCATTTTTTAGTCAAGGTTGAACATGCGTCTCAATGAAGCAGCGACTTACAGTCCGGTCAGGACCGAGATGCACGCCGTTCCAACGTAATGCGCATTGGATAGGTAGCCCGCATCCTGTATGCTCCGATAATGAACAACCTGTAGAAACGATGTGTAGTACGACCACCAGCAGCTATCCTCGCGATTAGATGTCAAATGCCACAGCGATAGCTGGGGAAATACGTACTAAATGCTGAGTGACTGGCCGCCGATGCACAGGCATGCGCCCCAAGCTGTGCGATCGCGGAGAAGGTCAAAGTCTATAAAACTCTTTGGTGCAAAGTAAGCTTCATAGACGACCAGCGCGAGGATGCTGACGACGCCGACCACAATCATTGATATTGTGGATGGAGACTCCCAGCCGCCCAGGCCGGATGTCGAGAGAGAAAGCGGAACTAGCACCAGGCTCAGGCCAAAACAGGCGAGTAAGATGCCGAGAACTATTCACCATCAACGTTAGCTCTCTTTGCTCATGGTTCTCATGAAATTTAATGCATCATACTATCCAAGTCCACAGCGTGGAACCAAATGGACCTCAACAATGACTTATCGAGTCCTTCCTTGGCTGGTGGAGGTGGTGCTGCTTTGGTGTGCCTGGCCGTGTACCAGAGATATATGAACAAGAGAGCAGCTGCAATGGCGGGAAGGATAATGGCCAGCGAGCCAAACGCCCATCGCCAAATACCTGCCTTGTAGTAGGCTTGGGCGATCGCTGGTCCGGCAAAGGGCGTAATAAAGTAAATGTACATGCTGAGGCCGTATACAAAGGACCGCGATCGTACAGTGGAGCTATCGACGGCGAAGACGCGGAGGATGTAGAATATCCCTTCAGAGCCGACGCCAAAGAGGACCTCGAAGTATACAAGTCAGTGCATGTCTGTAGATGGGAACATTGATGACGTGGGGCTTCACACCTGTGCTGCCGCGTAGGCCTCGACGCCTTGACAAGTCGCCATAACGATAAGCCCTATAAATATTAGCAATCACAGACCAGCCGTCGTGAAAAAGTTGTCCATGGTACCTAGAATGTCGAGCAGAATCATGGCCATGAGGCCCTGCGGGCGGCCGTATAAGTCGATGATCCGCGACAACGGTAGCTGAATGACACCAGTGACGACGAACGAGACAAGACTGGTGGTGGGGATGAGGGAGTGAGAGTTGAAGGCACTCGTGACATATGGCGTTAACGAGCTGACTATTGTCATTTGCAGGGAGGTGATAAGCAGAAGAAAGTATGCCCTGCGGCCTGGTCAGTATACTCTTGGGCCGGAAGAGGTGCCGGGACCTACCCTGCGATGGCTGCGTAAAGATACTTCTTGGACCGCGCAGCCGAGCCTGTCGGAGCTGTCGGCGGCTCGGATTCCATGGACTCATGCTTCAATCCAGAGTCATCACCAGGGGCCCTCTCTTGCGACCTGCCGTGTACCGGTTGCTTCTCGACGTCTTCGGCAGCCGCCGGCAGAATGAAGGCCAACGGCATTTTTGAGTCGTCACGCATGTTGCAAGACATGTAGAGATCAGGAATGAGAAGAAATGAGAAGAATTGGACTGGAAAAGCACGAACTGATGGACTGCTCCGAGAGCGATCATCAGATAAGATATAGCCAGGACCCTGATATTCACAAGTGGATTCTTGCCCAATACGGAAATCCAACTGCGCAGTCGTTAATTCCGAGCTAGCTCAAAGGGAATATGCTTACCTCCGCGCTATTACATTTTCCGAGGGCCGAACGGCTGTCATCGGAGGCTTCTCCCGATGCCGCAACCCTGACCCTCGCCTCATGCCGCGCTCGACGAGTAAAGTTTCCAAGAGGCTCTGCGGGCTGCCGTTACATCGTCCCATGTCGTTCCACGTTTTTAAGGCCGAGACAGCCCGCGAGGCGCCGCCGCCGGGGCAGGCCGAGCGCAGACGCCGCCGTCGGACCGTGTCGTGCATGCCGTGCCGGCAGCTCAAGGTCAGCTGCGACCGCAAGACGCCGTGTAGTCGGTGCGTTTGGGGGCACAGGGCTGCTGAGTGTGCGTATTGCGAGTTTCCCCGTCGTGCTGCGGGAGCAGAGGGCGAGAAGCGCGGCCCCGATGCTGTCCGGAGGGACGCCGTGGTGTCGGCTTGCCGTCTCCGAGTCCAACATGCTGCATCCTCCGCCAGTAACTCCAAGGCAGCTGCCAACAGGAGCGCCCAGGCGGACTCAAATGCTGCAGCCCCGACAGAGATCCCGTGGTACACGCCAAAGTCTGCTTTGCGCGGAGTAACCCACTGGGACAACATGCTGCACCAAGTAAGGGCTGCCAGGTAGCCATACTAACCGATAATTCATGGACTAACATCATGCCCAGTTCCGGTCTATACTACCGGACAACGAAGAGTCACGCGTCCTGCTGAACGGGTATCTCGCGCAGAAGCCGGACCGTTACGAAAGCGTAGACTGCACCACGCCGTCGCCAAACTTTCCATTTGCGGGCATGGAAAGCAGTGCGACGGTATCAAAGGCAGAGATCCTCGCCCGTGTCCCCAGCCAAGTCGTTTCGGAGTCGCTCGTTCAGCAGTATTTATGCACCATCGAAGGGACCCATCGCCTATTTCACATCCCTTCATTCGAGAAAGAGCTCGCCACGTTCTGGGACGACCCTGTGGCTGCTAGCTACGAGTGGCTGGCCCAGCTCTTCATGGTGCTGGCGCTTGGCTACCAAGCCAGCTCGACGGAGACGCAGTGTCGGCTTTCCGGGGATGGCGAAAGCTCCCTTGCACAAGTGTTTCTGCAATCGACTGAGTCTTGTTTGAAGAAGACCCCGTTCATGTTCAAGCCCAACGCCACCATGGTCAGGGTGCTCTGTCTCATAGTTGTCGCCAAATTGGCCGGTGGCTACTCTTGCAGCGAGATTGACTCGTGTGGGACTCTGACAGACATGGCAGTTCGGGGCTGCATGGAGCTGGGGATACACAGACCGGGTTGCAACGAGGACCGCGTATCCTTTCTCGACAAGCAGAAGTGCGCACGTCTGTGGACGACGGCAGTCTTCTTGAAGGTCCAGCAAGCGATGAATAGCGGCACGCCACTGCTGCTGCGACCAACCGACTTCGATGCCCGTGTCATCGAGAACTTCAACGACGAGGAATTAGGCCCCAACACGTCCAGCGCTGTGGCATCTCGGCCCCACCACCAGTATACGAGCTCAACTTGCCACATCTTCATCGCGAAGGCACTACCCATCGCCATTGACGTCGTTTCATGCGCCAATCCCCCCGACGGAGAATGCACCCCCAGTCAATTGAGCGATCATGACACCAAGATCAGAAAGCTTCTGCACGATGTCCAGGACCTGTACGACCTAGAGCCACTGGACGACAGGTTCGGCTGGAAACACCTTCAGAAGCCAATGCTCGAAATATGGCTCCGCCGAACACTGCTCATCATCCACCAACTACGTTCACCCGGCCCCATGACCCGTGTAAGCCACAAGGGCTCTCTGTGGTCGTACCTAGGGTGCGCGCTGGCGATTCTGGTGAACCAGCGGCAGATGCTCGAGGCCATGGAGTGTCCGGTTATGGCGATGCTTGCCGGGCTCTTCAAGCAAGACTTTTTCATTGCCGCTGTCGGGGCGTGCGCGGTGCTGAGAGACGGTGATGGGGTCTGCACGCAGAATGAGGGCGACTGGCCGCCGGGGATGTCGCGGGCTTCGACGAGAGAGACGATTCGAGAGGCGTTGCATTGGTGCAAGGAGCTGTGGCAAAAGGACATGTACCGATCAGAGTGCAATTTCTGGGCGCACTTGATACTGGAACGGCTGACCGAGGCCTTATAGAGCCTAGAGTCGGCTTCTTGTTGGTATATCCGTACATGTAGCTCGGATAGAACCATGTTGAATCTGAATCCTGCCCTAGGTCCTGGCCGTTGTGATGGTCCTCCTCAGTCTCAAGAGCGTCTGACATCGAAGTATCACAGCACACGACTGGCGATTGCATTGTCTAGCTACAGGTATATCTACTCACAGAGTTTCGGTGCAATGGGATGTTAAGAGCATATAAGGGCCAAGTCGTTAAGCCTAAGATGTCGCCCCGGAATGCCCTGCAGGTAAATTGCTAAATTCCTGGAGCCAGTCTCTAGCGGTCTCGAAATTCAGGCCACGGTACATGCTGCGTGCTAGTCTCGTGACTGAGATAATTGGACTGACTGTAATCGTGAGGCTCGTCAGACGGCTCTCAAGAGAATAACTAGCCTGTACAATTCACAAAGCCAATTGAGGGTTGAGGATCTATACACTCGTAGCCTATCTGAACACCCAACTCAAGCTGCCTCCCGGAGGTCTCACGGCGTGTCTGAATTGCCTATCCGAATCCGAACGTGCCATCAAGTCTGTATTGGGTGCTGGGACTTATGGCAATGCTTACGACATGGGTTGCCATGGCGTTCTAGTATTTGATGCTGCCACTCGTGAAAAGTGATCTGCCCGAGTACCCGGAGTTAGATGTTGAGATACTGTACAATATACCTCAATGCCGACGTTTTGCTCCCTGGATGTATCGCCACTGTTATAAATACCGGCTCAGGCTCTAATACTTAGGGGCTGCTCACCTAGCTCTCGGAACTCTCAGGTTGCTTAGTCTTGCCCTTGCCCTATAGCTAAGATGATTGTGAATAGCGGCTTAAGTAAAATAGAATTAAGTATGCAGACGCTAAATATAACTCTCGAGGTCAAATATCGAAGCGTAGATCTATCACAAAGGCCAAGTCGAACACTACAAGGCTAGCAGGACCGCCCATAAAGGACTCTACTCGGACAGGTTGGTCCACGTTCGCGCAAGGACAGTCCATTTAGGTGGACCTGCAAGCGTCAAGAGAAAAGCGTGGTGCAGCATACAGACAGGAGAATCCTCTACCGTTTCAAATTTGCTGACCTCTTTTCTTCGAGTCGACATATCTCCTTGCTGCGCATTGTAGTGGCTTGCTCCGGCTGCTGGGTAAACGTCATATGTAATATCCTCTCTGCAAGTTGGGCCCCTGGCCTTTCTGGGCTACTGGCTTGTTTGCCGGAGGTTCCGGCCTGGGCTCGTGCATTTAACATCTTCCCCTTTTCCTCTAGAGGGAAAAGGGGCATCGATTTTCACCCCTTTTCTCCATATCATTTGGCCCTCTAGCCCCTCGTGCCCTCTCCAAGGTCCGTTGCATATCAAATGGTAGCTGTTGCTTGATCGTGCTGACCCCTTTGACAACCAAACCACTAAGAGCAACCAAACCGTCAAGCGCCTACGTCGTTCCTTTCACAATTCAACTATAAATACGGTAACTGCCCGTATGATTCATCTACAACCGCGTCTCTTCCCGGCGGTAGCCAGTCCGCCGTAACCAGCCAGCATACGCTGTATTGCCCGGTAGCTAGTCCGCCCCACGTGCGCATAACAACAAGACGCACGCGCGCTCGAGCCCCGCGGCTAGCGGTCGCCGACTGTGTGCCAGGCCGTCACTACCCTGAAGCTTGAGGCTCCTCAAGCTTCAGTCTTCTTACAACACGAAGTGTTACCCGCTCTCACCTGACTACGAAAGGGCCACGTGATCTTATTGATCTTACACCGTGACCTGGATCTCTTCCCAGCGGTAATCAATCCCCGCGGTAATCAGGCCGCTTCTCTCTCCTCGCTCTTTCCCTCGCTCTTTATATCGGCTCCGATTCCTTCCGGCACGCGCATTCAAAAGGGATCCATGGTACCAGAAGCTATGGGACCAGATGGATGAGATCGAGCTGATCCGGATGGTTCAGCTCGAGTTATCAAGCTGGCCGAAAGGCCCGGACCTGTGACATATGCGAACGCCTCTTCCAGTCACAGAACCTACTTTTCCTCCGTCTCCAGCAGCCGTGCCGGCTAGCCCCACGGACGTATGCGCCTTCAGAAAGCTCGGGGTCTGGCTTCTACGGCGGCGACGCTCCTGTCGGCCAGATGGGTCTGCCGGCCTTATTCGCTCTACTGGCTCTATTCTCTTTGCTATACCTAACTCGGAAGCTTAGACGCACGGTAAACGCCGGTCCTACCGCCTGATACGTAACCCGGATGCCCTCGCCTCGCCGACCCCGACGGCTCCGATGAAAGCGAATACGAATACGGCCCCGCCTCGCTGGGTACCCTTGTTTCCGTAGGCTGGATAACCATAAGAGTCCGGATAGAGCCCCAATAGCCTAAGTATCCCCGACGGCTCAGATGCCTCCTAGCTCCTGGGACCTCAATGCAGATAATCAGCGCAACGGTCCCTATGACCCTGATACCGATTATGCCGGTAGTGGCTATAACGGCTACTATAGCTATAATAACAGGAACTATAAGAGAGACTACGGGGCCTGCGATATCTAGCTAGCCTCTCTAGCCCTCTCCCTGGGCCGTTACATATTAAGACGCGTCTAGCGATAGAATCGTCGCATTTACACAGCCCTCAGGACCTACCCGGGATAAATATAATATATACAGCGATCGACGATTAAGTCGATCGATTAAAGCCTGGATCAATACGATATCGATGCTAAAAAATGATTTTAGATACGATATGGGCTCACTACGAGGTGCTCACGTATCGAGCGCGAGAGTTATGACTCGTAGCATAGCTGGCTCCTGGGTTGTTTATTTAATATGAAACCTGACTCTAGTATACATGCCCTTCTGCATTGCTGCATGAGTCAATAGCTAATGCTCTTGGTCTATTATGAAACCAAGCTCTAACCTTAAACGCAGTATACAGTACCTCTGCATTTCCCTATTCTGCTCAATACCTATCTACTTGTTACTTATGCAAGGAATGCCGCAAAAAACCCTTTATGTAAATTATGGGTTCAAAAATTAATAGCATAGAATGTCAGAGGCAGTGAATCTCGTTTGAATTCTATAAATTGGTCAACCTCCGACCTTTCTTGCCTCCCTCCTTTTCCACTGTACCAATTAGTCGAACCACTCATTTCTACTCGCCCTTTACTATCAGAACGCTCACTACTACGCCCTTTTGAAACTTTAGATGATCATGAAGTACGGCATTATTACCTTTGCGACTTTGACTAGCCTTGCTCTTGCAAGACCTCTTGTTGAGACAAGGCAGTCTTCGGAACAGTCGCCCAACCTGTTCCCTCCGTCCCCCTCTTCTCCGTCCCCCGCTTCTCCGCCGTCGACCAGTTTGCTCCCCCTTTTGCCTTCATCCAATTGCCCCCCTCCGATTTGCGCCAAGAATCAAGTTCTTCTCGATGGAGAATGTGTGAGCTGCGGCCAGGATCAAGTTCTTCTCAATGGAAAATGTGTGGACTGCGGCCAGGATGAAGTTGTTCTCGATGGAGAATGTGTGAAAAAGGGCCTGGATACAACCGAGAATTCGCCCAAGCAGCCTACGCCCTCCCAGCCTTCGACCAGTTCTCCGCCCGCTCCACAAGAGACTCAGCCGGAGCCCTTGGGTTGTTAAGCATGCCAGCCAGCCGCTAAAATTCTACGAGGTTGGACCGCCGCCTGACGCTGCACCCGGAAGTTGTTTGTAGTAACGGCGTGGTTCCCTTAGTGGCGCAGACAACGTAGCCGAAGCGTTGAATTCGGCCTGTTCAAACCCCACGTGGTCGCCCTAGCGGGTGTGGCTTATTCGGGATAGTGCAGACCCCGGAGCAGGAAAACAGGAAAATACGAAACAAAAGTGGAGGGAAAACCAGGGGGTTTGACGGCTGACAAGCATAAATGAGGCGTCTATGTTCTCGACAACAGATGGTCCCATAGACTTTGCGTTATTCATGAGCTCCTCAATCCAGAACCTGATTTTTCCTCCCACTTGTTAGAGACGGCCGCTGTTGCCTCTCGCTGTCTTTTTTCTTGACTGACACGATGTGAAAAGCCCTCTTGAGCAGGCACAGCCCCTCTGACTTACACGACGTACACGGCTTATATAACTTACACGACTTCCGTTGCACTCGGCCATTGGTGTGTTCGTTCAGCCCCACAAAGCGGCAGGGTTAGTCTGCCTTAAAGGGCCTGTAAGTACATAAAGATAGCTTGAATAGTTTCATAAAATCGGGTTTAGTGAAGAAGATGGACAAGCTGTGGCCATGGCTGGCGAGAGCCACTTGTCGTTTAAAGAAGTAATGAACTGAGCTGCTTTGCTACTCCAAGTCGGCGTTCTTTACCTACTAGACCTTACTTCGCTCTTCCCATAACTCTGACCTCTCCTAGACCCACCCCCCTCAAACCCTGCCTCTTCTCTCCCTCTAACCCGAAGGCTAGCCGTTGAATCCCCCGCTACTATGCCCTCGCAGATTAGGACTTAAATTCGACCCTATTATCTTGGTAGACCCAAATCTCACCGACCCTCTGGAAGGGATGGGTCTTGTGGTGAATAGGGCTGTCGACAGCGCCGCAGCGACTGAAGAGCCATTGAAGCTTCCCCTCGAGATCACAGTAGATCTCTCCCAACTCTTTTGCCATGCGTTCCATGTAAGTGTCTTCCCTTAGGTTGGGCTCGGAGTTGAAACTAATGTCCGGAGTGTAAATCCAGCCCGTCATATCGACCATCCCGGCGCGTTCGACTTCCTCAACAAACTCATACCATTTTAGGCGGATGTCGCTCCAATTCTGGCCTAGACTGAGATGGGCCAGGAACCTGGAGGTTCCGCCGTCCATAGCCCTGCCAGTAACGACAATTCCTACACAGGTACCGAATTCGTCCGACCACAAGCCCTGGCCGCACTTGCCCCTAGCAAAACTCCCCACCTTAACCCTATCGAAGCCAGGCGGTGCCCTAGACATCTTGCTGTAATTCTTTCGTAAGGGATATCTGTTTGGTGGATCACGACAGAGAAGTAACTGAAATAATGATGGTAGAACTGAATCGTATTAATAGATGGGACCTTTTATGGTTTTCTCCTTCGTCAGGGTTGAATCCAAAGACATCCATTACAGAGCACTTTGTTATTGCGTCTTTAAAAGCAAATGTACTGAACGTGACGATCAAAGCAACAAGATGCAAGGGTCTCAAATAACATAGCTGCTTGCTTTGTTAGGGTGACGGTGCAGAACACGAATAAGAAGAGAAAAAAATAGAAAACACAAAAATAGTGGAGGAATAACAGGGGGTTTGACGTCTGGCAGGCATAGGAAAGGCGTCTGGGCCCTCTAGAACAGATGGTCCCTCATGTTCTTTACCCGTTCATTAGCTTTGATAGTTGCAGAATGACAATCCTGGGGTTTTCTCCCATTTGCTTTGTTATATCTCACGAATCCCCACTTTTTGCTCCCCGGACGCAAAGCGCTTTTGTGGATGCCGGCTCAGGCTCTACTCAGGGGCTGCTCACCCATGCTTAGTGGTAAGAAGCCTACCGCCCGACAGATCGTTGCTTAGGCCATTACGTTGTGGCAAGTGCAAGTAGTTTGGCAGTTAATACATCGTTCAGCCAAGACATCCTCAGAAAGCAAGATGAAAGCGATGCATGCAGGCTTCATATATAGTACAGTAAAAGTGCTAACCAGGACACCTCTTTGAAGATGCAAGGGCCACACCGTCCTCTTCCTGAGTCTGTGAACACGATCATCAAAGTCTGCTTTGACTGTTCCAGTGCCTCAATAGAAGCCTGAACATGGAAGAGTGGCCTCTCCTGGAAGCTTCTGATAGCGGGGTTCGACGGTAACGATCGGCTTCATTCACATCGAATTTGCCTACGCTAACAACCCCTTCGTTGGACTAGATGGAGGGATGGATCATGGGATGGCTAGATGGACACGAACTATCCGCAATTCGATCGTATCGCGCCCCCTCTTCTTGGCCTCCCCATCACACAACCTCTGTTGGCGCGAGCAGAGCTCCCTCCTGTTTGCCTCGTCTGCGTTTGCTTTTGTCACCGTGGCCTACGAATACCTGCGACGCAGAGCCGGTTGCGTCCGTTCCTTTTATCTCGCCTTGTTCTTGCTGTTTACTTCCGTTGCTCGACGTCGTCAAGAGCTCGCCTGCTTGGCGCAAACCACCAGCCGGTGCCTCCGCTGTGAAGACGAACCAACGACCGACGACCGACGATTACGGCTGCGGAACACGAAGCGCTCGTTTCCCGCTTGAATGCACGAGGGAGTAGCAAGCGAACGGCAGTCTACTCTCGTTTGAATATTCGCCCTTGGAATGGTCCTCTTGCAGTAGGCGAGGCGCAACATCTGCGGATTGCGATACCATTGCGCTGCGCACCGCTCTCGACATTCGCTCGAGTTCCTTGCTCAAGAGTCGCACTCGCTACGGACTGTACATGTAACCGATACCTGCGGAATATTTCTTAATTGTGAGCTCGGAGCTGCCGCCGGCCAGGTGCGCGATGGAAGCTGACCTGTGCACCAGAGCTCCTAATCCTAATATCCACGACCCAACATGGTCTCCTTTTTCGGCCTCAAGCTCGGCGGCGACAGGAAAAGGTCCCTGTACGATACACGCCCGTCCTCTCCAACTTCAGCAGCCACTGACACGCGCGCCGCAGAAATGGGACCGCGTCGACCAAAACGCCTCGGCGAGGGCCAGTTCTTTGGCCAGCAAAACTTCTCGCGCCCGCAGTTCCCCAACGCCTCGTTATCCTCGCGGCCCGGCACGGCCAACTCGTCGACTGCCACCGCCGCGCGCCGTCTTCAGCAACCCGGGCATGACGGCGTCCATGACGGACCTCGCGCCGCCGCCAAAGGGCCTAGGCAGCGGCGGCTTGCGGCATAACGCGTCCGAGGTGAACTGCGGACCAACTTTGCGGGCAGCAGCACGACGAGCTTGGCGCTGCCGGCCGCGCTGGGGGGGGACGGGGGTGAGGGCGGGGAAGCCGAGTCGGCCGGTGATGAGGAAGACGGAGCGGGTGAACCCGCTGGATATGCGCTTTTGCAAGGACACATCCGGGACTCGCCTGGGGACGCCGTCGGGGCCGGCTGCCAACGCGGCGTCGAGGAACCCCCTGGGACAGTTTGAGTTTGGTGTCGAGGCGCGGACAGAGGCAGAGGCAGAGACGGACAAGACCGTTCCGGCCACCGCTACAGACGAGTCAAAACCTGAAAAGCCCTATGGAACAACTGGATGTCCCTCGTGGCAGTCGGACAAGAACTCGGAGCGCATATTCTCCCCCGTCAACCCAGCCCTGTCCCCCGTCGCCGCGACATCCTCCGCCGGAAACCCAGACACCTGGCGCAACGCTCCCAACGCCCTCCGCAACGTCGACTCAGCAGCAGCCTCGGAAGCGACAGCCTCGCTGCCCAGCCCGACGTCCTCGGCGCGCGACGACGGCTGGGAGGCCCCCGTCATCTGCAACGTGCTGGCCAAGCGCGACACCGTCACGATCCGGTGGCCGCAGCATCTGACCGCAACCTGGGATCCTTGTCAGCTCGCGTGCTTGCTGGCTGACGAACGGCCAAGGAACGAGGGTCGACAATGCAAGAGAGGACGGCGTTTTGCATGGGCCAGACGAACGCAGTAATACTTTTGGCTTCCAGGATGCGACGTGTGTTTGCCGATGCCGAGTTCGCATGATATTGGCGGTTGGGGAAGTCTTCTTGATGACGGGTAGGATCAGTGTAAGCCAGGGTATCCGAGTCTGCCGACCATTTCCGCGGCCTCGGCCGCACATGCCGTAGACTTGATACCCCTGGTCATTCCTGCAGCCCAAATGCTCACCGCAGACCAGTGCAGTGCATAACATGCAGTCTAACCTGCGCCTCTCAACGCCGGTCTCGACGCTTGTCACGACGGGCTGGCAGCCTCAGCCTCTCGTGGCTGCAAAAATCACATATTATTCCAGACTATTGACAAAACGCACCAAGGACGCCCGCAACCATACTTTGGCTGCTGATCCCCTGGTAAACTAGGAGATATACCCGGGGAATTACGTAGCTAGGCCTCGAGATATGTTTGGACGCTCATGGTCATTGTCGACTGGGGCATGCATGAGGGCTTTAGAAAAGTGCCCGCCAAGCCCGCTACTTTGAATCCTGGGCTGATGCGATCGACACACAGGGTAGCGCTCGTGAGCGATGTTTGGCGTCGTAGTGGCGGACTGGCGGAAGGGCGTGATCATGAACCTAGCCTTGTTTTCTCACCTCTTGTACGCACGAGATGTCGTTCGTGGATGGGGATACATGCTCTCTTGATCCTATTTACATTTTTGCAAGTTATATATCATGGGTCAAAAGATAACCACCAACTCCCCGGACTCGCCGACGATAGCCATCATTGGAGCGGGACTAACGGGCCTTCTCGCCGCTCATGGCTTGCAAAAGGTGAGTCGTCGCGCCACCAAAGGCGACGAAGCCTTCTCGAAACTGACATGACGCGCATAGAACGGCTTCAAGGCCATCATTTTCGACAAAGACCCGGGCCTCGAAACACGGGGCCGGGACTGGACAATGCTCGTCCACTGGGCACTGCCGAAACTCTCGGAGCTGCTTCCAGAAGATATCCTCGCTGATCTCCCCCAGGCATTTTGCAACCCCCATCTGGAATTCAACGAGGACGTGGAGAGCCTGCCGTGTTTCAATGCGCTCACAGGGGAGCTCCTGTTCAGGAGCGCGACCCCTGGAGCAAGGCGGGTGAGCCGCCAGGCGCTCCGCCGAGTACTCGCGCGCGGCGTCGATATTCGGTGGGAAAAGGCTATATCACGATTGTCCAAGACTGAGGGCGGGGTGCTACTGGAGTTTGGAGACATCGAGACGTTTGAGGCCCATGGTGTCCTCGGGGCAGACGGGGCGTCGTCCAAAGTGAGGGAGCTGCTGGTAGGAGCCGAGCGGGCGCGCGTCGAGCGGTCCGGGTTTCTGTTCGCTACAGGCATCACGAGGTACGGGGATGAAGACAAGACGAATGCAATTGTGAAGATGCACCCCGTTGCCGCGCTGGTGATGGGGACGAGCTCCGTCGGGGCCGTCGGCAGTACGTCTCCTACACGTTGGCGACCTTCCTCCGGCGCTGTATCGCGAGAGAACCTGAATACACACTAATACTGATAGCAATGGCGGTTGATGACCCCCTAGACAAGTCGACGTGGACGACGTTTTGGGTCAAGATATGGCGCGGCGAGTCTGTCCACCTGAGGGACCAGGCGGCGCTCGACTACATCAAGAGCAAGACGTGTGCCCTGTCTGGGGTATTTCAATCGGCCATAGATTGGACACCAGAAGGGAGCCGCATCTTCATCGACGAGATGAAGTACTGGATGCCCGTGCCGTGGGATAACCTCTCCGGGCGGGCGACGCTCGCGGGCGACGCCGCGCACCCTATGCTGATATGTAAGTTGGCGCAGTGTGGTGCAAGTGAATGCTTGTGTGTTTGTGACGATGCTGACGGCTGCATGAACGTACTGTAGACCGCGGGCAAGGGTTCCAGCATTGCATCACAGACGTGTGCAATTACGTCGATGGGCTGGTTCGGCTGCGCGACGCCGGGGCCGCCGACACGGAAAAGGTCATGCAGGACTATGACGATGAGGTCGTTGAGCGAGGTTCCAAGGCAGTACGGCAGTCGCTGCAAGAAGCGGAGAAGTCGTTTGATTTAGAAACGATACGGAAGATGCTCATAGTGACACGAGGGCACGGCAGAAGCGCTTGAGTTTTGGCCGAGGATGGCGTCTAAGTGCTGGCTGGAAGCATACGGAATATATATTGTAGCCCGAGATGCAAGAAGTAGTTGCATTCACGTAGCGGAGGGTTGCCCGTCTATTAAACCAACACCACCACATGCCCAAGCTCTCGCATGTTGGCTCAATGTATGGGTAGCCTGTCATCTTGGGGCGGCATATCTGATCCTGGGCCAACATTTGACGGACACCAACTCTTAAAACGCGCCGCCCGTACTTCGTACCAGATGCTAGAGGCTGCATGTGTCCGGGGGTCCTCGAGTCACGGAAGCCTGTCATGTGGGGACTGTAAGAGGGCGGCACGGCGGGAAAACGGAATCGGGTTGAGAGAGAGCCTCTTGGGACTTTCTTTTTTCTTTGTCAACGAATGACAGCCCGAAAGGCAGCGAATCAACGATACTCGTAGGCGAGGATGGCGCGCTCTTCCACTGTTCACTGTCCACGACTTGGTCCATATGGCCTTTTCCGAGTCAATGAGCGCGTTGTGTCGTTGGGGGGGCACGAGATTGACGCACGTTTTCACACTCCGCCGAGGAGCGCGACCTTAGAACGTTACAAGAGCTACCACTCTCTCCCTCATCAATACCTTGGTCAGGTCCTTGTGCGGCCATCATCGACCGCGACACACAATCAGACCTCGTCACGATTGGCCATCATAACCCTTGTTCGACATGGCGCCGCCTCCCCATGACACCAGCAGGCCTCAGCGGCAGTCCAGCCCGCCTTCCACGGTGGCGACCGAGGCGCCGGTCATTGAGGTGGCCAGCCAAGCCGGGGACGACGACGAGTTCGACCTGACCGAGGACACTGTTTGTCGGTGTAGACCGCTGTATTGCTGCAAGTATGCCCTTCTAGTCTGTGAGACAGGGCAGGAAGGGCTGCCTACTTATGGTTCTCTAGCTACCATTGGTTTGCCCCTAATTGGGCCCATCTATTCTTGAATGTGAAGCCGACTATCGTTGTATCCGTGTCTGAGGCCCCGTTCCAAGGAATGTGGCTGATACTGTTATGCCGTCTTACACCAACACAGTCTTACTCACCCGTAAGGGACAATCCGCAGTCTATCCTAGATATCGGGACGGGGACGGGTTAGTGACCCTTCATGATACGGCCCGAGTTCAGACTAACGCTGGGACAGGCATCTGGGCAATTGAAGGTTGACTCACATATATCGTATCGCTCGGAATCAGCGAGGGCAAGGGCGCAGTCGTAAGCTGGCGAGATCTTGCCCACGTTCTCTTGGAAGACCCGCAAGGCCTTCTTGTTGTCACGCTGATATGGGCGTGGATGTCTCGTCATGTGGAAAACGTGTCATCAGCGATTCCTCGCCTCTTCGAAGGGGAGGCAGATCTGTGTCGTTGGCCCTCAATCTGGGGCTGAGGTGTCGTGGCCACTATGATGAACGGCGGGGTCATGGTCCTGGCCGGGCTCAGAACAGGTGAGAATAGGCGAGCCAAGGTTAGCATTGAAATAGTCAACCGAAAGTCGTATTCTGTATTTAAGTAGAGAGTTGTCTTCCGGGATATATACCACCTCGGATCTCGGTTATTAGAGGTCTAGGGGTAGCATGGAATTTAAACGCGGCAAAATCGGAGTGTCACTCCTCGTGACTCACTATTCATGCGTAGTAGCTTGCTATAAGCTGAAAGCCTCGCACAGTACTAGTGTAGTATCGGCCGCTGATTAACTTATTCAGCGCGTTTGTATTTAGGTATGGAGGAGCTTCCACAGAATCCGACAGAGCTTTCACCCCAAGCTCAAGCTCGAGTAAACGACGCCAGTCTGTTAAGAGTTCCCAAAGGCGAAGTCGGACCTCTGTTAGGAGAATCGAGAATTGGCTAAACAAGACATCTTTGGCGCGACAGCAGCCTGGTTGATAACTTGTAGATGTTCCGAAGGAGTCATTGTGTGAGTTGTTTATTAATCAAGGAAAGACAAACAACAGAAGGTTGTGGGAGATATTGAGGATTATAGAGCTTAGCACTGTTCCCCTCACTACTTTATAAGATAGCCAATTGATTGACTTGCTAGAAATACGAGTAGCTTCTGCAACATGCTTGTTAACTGCACTCCGAGGTAGTACCGTGACATGGCACCGTTAGGTGACGTGGGACTTTGAGATGGCGCTGCACAGCCTGTTTACTGTATTGCTTCTAAATTTAACCAGACGACTAATGGGTCGCAGCGATAATGCAGGTTGCGCGGAACATAGAAGCATGGTCCTGAACCCGTCCAGTCTCAGGTTATCGGGCGTCAGTCTGAATATATCCATTAAAATTTAGCGGCATTTCCGAACTACACCCGAAGCTTACCACATTGCGAAATGACCTCGCTCGGGAATCTAGGTTCGGGAACCTAGGTTCAGCTGAAACTCATTCCGGTGCGACTGGAACATGAAACGTTGTGGAGCCGCGTCCTACTGCAACTCCACCGCAGAATCATCAGGCCATCAACTAATCTTCATATTCATTCCAAAGTCTTGGTAGTAGAAAGTTGCTGAGTAACTGCTATACCTAGATAGCGATACCAGGGGCCTCGCTCCAGCTCCGTCATCCGCGGCATCCACCGCCAATGTGAGTTTGCAATCAGCGACGCTGTGCACTCATCGCCCCCGTGTATGCGCAGTCTGGCAGTTCCAGGCTCAGTATGAGCAGCGTGGTCCCGGACCTGAAGATACAGATGACGCGGATAAGACGCGGCAGCCATACTGCATCTGGTATCCCGCCTTCCTTTGCGTCTGAAGAGATACTGCCGGGTAGGAAACGGTCCGTCGATGCGGTATCAGGTCGGCCGAGCCCGGTCTTCTGCCTCTAGTGATGGGGCAAAGACTTAGGCGCAGCAATTATGATGGGTGGCCGCTCGGACCCAATCGGGACACATTCTTGAGGTCTTCCAGAAAGCGCCTTGGATGAAGGAACAGCCGCGGCCATTGTCTAGGACTGTCCGTGCCTCGACATGGTAAACCACGTGCCAAGCCGCACGCTCTGGCCTGCACCCTACAGCTTCTACGGAGTCTCGTGCGAAAATTGGATTCGAGCGAGAGGTGTACGGTAATTGGAAGGGAAGAGGAATTCCGTAAGGGTGCACCACACATGAACACGAGACGTAGATGTCCTGAATGAAAAGACTTTAAGAAGGATTATCGAACAAAGAATTAAATGTTATTCCCCCATCGGCTAGTGCCTTGTGCCCCTGCACGATGTGCCCCCCTTATGATACCGTCAATTCGTGACATATGCAAGTCCGTTCAACAGAAGATCTCGCACATGTATTGAGATTACTAAAGAGCCAAGACGGCCATGAACGTGCGCTCCACGTTGAAATGTATTAGGAGATCAGCCTCAGTGCCTGGGCAGCGAATCCAACATTAAACCACAGGCTTATCCATCCGTCATTCCCTTTATACCATGATGGCTGCAATGACCATAGCGAGGGCGCCAGCTGGAGCGATGAGGTTGGCACCAGCAGTAACCACGGGAGGCTGCGGAGTGTTGATGCCACTAGGGACACTAGGGGTCTGGGATACAGGTACTTGAATAAGGGTTGTGCCGGGAGAACCGCCGCCGGGAGCGGAGGTTGCGCCAGGAGCAGGGGTATCACATGGAGTAGGGCTGCCGCCAGGAGCAGAACCGCCAGGAGCGGAGGTCGCGCCAGGAACAGAGGTGTCGCATGGAGTAGGGCTGCCGCCGGGAGCAGAGGCATCTCCAGGGGCAGATGTCGCGCCAGGAGCAGAGGAGTCGCATGGAGTAGGGGTGCCGCCGGGAGCAGAGGTGTCAGCGGGAGAGGAGGTGCCACCAGGAGCAGAGGTGCCACCGGGAGCAGAGGTACCACCGGGAGCGGAGGTGGGAGTGGTCCCCGGAGCAGTCGTCGGCGTGGACTGAGGAGAGGCGGACGTGGTGCCAGGAAGGGTGCTCGACGTTGCAGCGCCCGAGTTCTTGCAGTTGGCCTCGCTAAACTCCTCCTGGGCGCTTTTCAGGACCTTGATGAGGCCATCAGACAACTGCTTTGCAAGGTCCTGGGCCAGCGCTGGAACCTTGCCGACGATGGCATCGATGAGAGCGTTGGAGTTGGTGTTGATGTCGGTAACCTGCTGGCGGGTGACATCGCAGAGGTTGTTCTTCTGGATGTCCGTCTTCTTGGCCTTGAGGTCGGCAAAGAGGGTCTCGCCCTTGGTCTGCAGGGCCTGGACGGGGGTCGAGAGGCCGGCAGCCTCTGCAATGGTTAGGTCGCTGGTGGCGCCGACCTTGGTCTTGCCGTCCTTGAGGGCCTGGACGAGCGCGGCCGAGGCATCCTCAAGGGGCTTCGAGTTACCCGCGAAGGCCTTGACGGCCGCATCGAGGCTATCAATGCCCTTGCCGGCGTTGTCCATGACGCCGGTAACGGTGGCGATGTCGCGCTCGTAGACGCGGGTAGGGGGCTCAGCCAGGCCGGCGGCGGCGCTGGTGGCCATGCAGGCGAGAGCGAGAAACTTCATGCTGAACGATGTCCGGGTCGCAGTTTAACGAGTGTAGGGGTTTGGAATACAAAGTGTCCAACCGGGATAGACTTGGGACCAGCGAATGGTGTCGGGTGCAGAAAAGAGTGATACCGGTACCGAGTACACAGCTCGGCCTTTGGGGCGCCATTGCCGTTATATGGTTGCGAGCGAGGCCCTCTCACATGCGGCTGGCCGGGGTAGGATGTGCAGACTGAAAGCGAGGTATCTTGAGGGGGCGAGGTTGGCAAGGTTGGTACTTGCTAATAACAAGCAACCCTTCAGGACCGATTCCTAGCACCGGGAACGGCCTGGCCTGGCCAATCGCATTCAACCCGTGCCGGGGTGTGGGTCTCGAACGGTGGCCCGGGGCTGGGCAGTAATAACACATGCCTTGTGTCACTCAACCGCCGCCAACTCGACAGAGTTCATGAAGGCTTCAGTCGACAGCAATGTTGCCAAAATTGCTGTTTTAGGGACAGCACGTCAGTGTCTCATACGCAACGTGGAATGCGGGTCCGAGTCCGATATTGAGTTGTTTGACAATCGAGGCTGTGAAGCCATCGTCCTGGGCTTTGCGTTTGCCTCGGCCTGACGAGAGGGGTTCAGGAATCTGCGGGCTTGTTGCGGTTGGCTCTTCTCCACCTTCACCCAGGCACTAGTGGTGCTCTAGTGCTGCAGGTAGTCCGCAGCATCAGGTAACAAACGTTGTGCTCGGGCTGCTCGGATCTCCCAGGGGCCACGGGTGTGGGGCGGAGCAGGGATCTATATCGCGGGGAAACGCCTTGGGCTGACAACCCTTGCCTGCCGACTCTGATGGAGCCAGGTTGTTGTCCGGTAGCTCGGCCTGAGCATGCAAATGTGACCATTGTCACCGTGGAGGACGGTCAGGGATGGATCTTTACGGTATGGACTGCACGGCAGGCCGTCCAACCGGCCTACCTTCTTCTACCGAGTCGTCCAGAGCACCACATTCAGGTTGCTTCTTGGCCATGCCAGTCACGCGAGCTGAACTGGCCATGACGACGGTCACATTTGATTGAAGGACGCCGCAGGGTTACATGTACCTGATTTCTGCTGCGCCAAGACGCGTACCTGCATGCTTGACGATGTACATGCAGCAGAATGCCAAAGTGAATGTTACGGTGCGCGCCGTCAGATGTAGCCACCGCGGCGATGGGTGCTATGAGTACTGATGAGCTCTGGCACATGTAGCAACGGTTTGTTGCAGCGACGGTAATTGAAGTTGCTAGCCTGAATTGACATGAGAGGCGTCAAACATCAGCACGGCAGTTGAGATGGCGCTCGCCAGAGGGACGAATATGGACGGCTTTCCATCGGGGCCTTGTAGGTACAAACTACCTACCGCCCAAGCAGGAGAGACGGTGACGACAATGCTACATGCTACGTTCGCTGGCTATCTAGTGGAGTCGATTCGCTATTTCCAATACAGGGCAAAATCCACTACACAGGGCAAGATTACAAGTGGCTTTCGTAAATCTGACCCCGGATGAGTTTGCACTTTCAGCAAGTCCAATTCGTCTAGTGCGGCGAAGAGCCTTGGTTTCTGATACTGTCTCTTCGGGGTAACTCCAAAGGTGAATTAAATCTCAGCAGGTACCTCGGAACACGAGACTTGCATCTATTTCAGCATTAGGCGAGCCACGAATACAAACCTGAAAGTACAGGGTAGGCTTAGGAACCTCGGCTCGGAGCATTCCGTGCAAGCTTACTTTCACGGATACTTGATACGCCCTGGAAAGTATTGACAGGTAGGCGGTGCCGTTTGACGTCAAATGCGCCTCATCACGTATTTCCAAGGTCCCCCCTTGCACTGCTGTTCCACCTGGGAAGGGGATCCTCGCAGATCTGCACCGAGGGTGGAATCTGCAAATAACTACGAGTTGGGGCGCTAGCCAAACACAAACCTTATCCAGGAACGCAGGCGATAAGGCTGATTGAACGTGTCTCGCATTTACCGACTATCCGTATGTACTCCCGTATCTACGGAGTACAGTATCCTGAAGTATTGCTTCGTACTTCTCTGTCCGTCCTACGAAAATGGGTCGCTGTGGCTTGATCGTGGCGGAGCGCCGAAGGTGGGCTTCAGCATGAGAGACTTGAGAGGTGAAGCCATCACCACAGTCTTAATTAATTGTGAAAGGCTTGGTATTATGTGCATACCAGATAAGTCAGTCTTGCAATTGGCGGTGTGCGCCAGCCGCCCATGCCCATTGTGCAAAGGACTCATGTTCCACATCTTGTGTAGCTGTAGCTGTAGCTGTAGCTGCAACTCTCGTTACTTCGATCCGTGGTATAATTCGCTACGCTCTGGCAGGATGGACAGTCAGGCGTTGATAAGTCGAAGCCATCGAGAAACACGACCTTTTCCCACGCGTCCCCTGGATCGCCTCGCGGCTTCGGGCACAGAACGAGCCTTCAAGCCCGGCATACCCGTCTCTGCAGCCGCAACTGCCGCATATGTTGGCCGTCTCTGGTATTGCGTTTAACCAGACTGGAGCTGTTCAGACTGGCTCCCTTCAGCCCTTCATGGCAACACCATGGCCAATATCCCTCGTCGACTACCTTCCCGGCAGCGCAATCTCCTCCCATGCCAGTTCAAACCCTCTTCTCTGCGCGCAGTACTCGTCCGCCGGCGACGCCGGCCCCCCCGGTCCTCCATCTCGCCCATCTTCTACCAGCTCCAGTACCCGTCGGCCTCGTTGCTGCGGCGCCGCTCGCGTTATAGCTCCTGGTACTTGCCGTAGTCCTCGTTCTCGGACACCTCGCCCACCTTCTGCACCTCGAAGTTGCTGCCGTCGCGGGGCCGAAGCTGTAGGGGAGGCGCTTGGCTGACTTTGCGAAGACGGCGGCCTTGGCGCGCTGCTCGTCGCCGGCGAACCGGACCTCGGTCTTGCGCTGGAGGCGCTGCATCGCGGGTCGGAGCGCCGGTGGCTCCACGGGGGTCCTCGGAAAAGTCCTTGTTGTCCTCGCCCCAGTCCAGATAGGCTACGTACACGGGGAGGATCTACTCCGCGTTGAAGACGTCGAGGGTCCAGCACGTCTTTTCCGCCATGAGGCTCACGACTTGACATGGTCGAACAGGCTTCTGTCGCAAGCCTCGACCTAGGCTCGGGGCCTTTGCGGGGTATTAGTCTCAGCAGCGTCGCTATGAGTTCCCGCAGTCGTCGCCGCAGACCGTCGATGGCATCGTTGGGCACGGTGTGGCTGATAGCCTCTTTGGCTGGAGAGGCGAGGGATAGATGGGCTGGGAGTCATGTAAAGAGCCATCTCGTTGTATTCAAGAGTAATGGTTCTGTCCGAGGCGAGTCCCATCGCAGGTCCTCGCTCAGGTGGCCAGTGGGGACAAGGGGGAGTATGTCTCTTATCACGGAACAAGGAGAGCTGGATGAGATCGTCCTCTGATAGCTTCAAGCCGCCAGTCATGCCGGGGACCCGATGCCTTGCTGGTGGAACTATGGGTATTCTCGAGGATGTGGAGTTTACCGAAGTTACGTGTGCTGGAGCCGTCGTGGCTGAAGCCCACCTGTGTAAGTCGACTTCGCGTTACTAGCGCTGTGTTCGCTCTACACTGCAGCTTCAACCATGAAAATAAAAACCGCAGTGACCATGAACGAAATGTAAATGCTTCTCATGCCTGTTGAAATTGGCGAGGGCTCCTCATACAGTCATCGCGGTTCATTCACACCCTGGTGCGGCTGCGCCATGAGGAATGCCTCGTCGGTGACCTTCGAGTCTCCCAGGTTTCCAGTTGCCATGCACATGCGGAGCCATCCAAGTGTTGCATACTGCACCCTGGTTGGCACAGCCCATGAGAAAACGTTGAATTGATTAGGTACTCCTTTCATCTTTAGTATTACATGGTCGTAATAAAGCCCTTGCCATCCTCAAGCCAGTTTGATACGCCCATCGCTCTTGTTTGATCCTCTACCCGCCGCGCTGTGTCCTCGGCGTTTTTCTTCCATTTCAGATTGTCCGAGCAGCCTTACGCGGCAGGCTTGCGGCCGACCATGAGATACATGGGGGTGAAGAGGTTGTCCCGTCCACCGGCGACCAGGCAGTCGGCAGCCAGCGCCAGGCTGTCCGCCGTCTTCTTGGTACCGGCAGGCGCCAGCCGCAGCGTCTCCAGCAGACCGGCCAGGTTGTGCGCAATCGTGCGGCCCCAGGTGGTCATGCGCACAATGGTGAAGATGTCGCCGGCGGACTGGATGTAGCGCAGCTCGCCAGACAGGGGCCAGTACCACGGCAGGGGGTCGGGGCGCGCAGCCATGTCCTCGTTGCGCAGCAGCTCGAAGCCGGCGGCCTTCATGGCGTCGAGGGCCTCCTCGACCTTGCACATGTTGGAGATGCCGTCGCCCTGCTCGATGCCGAGGCGGATCTCGCGGTGGCGCAGGTTTTCGTTGTCGTACTTGTCCGTCATGAGCCACTCGTAGACGCCAAAGACGCCGCCGGGCTTGAGGACGCGGAAGATTTCGCTGTAGATGCCCTCGAGGGTGGGGGCGTGGACGGTGGCCTCGATGGCGTAGACGGCATCAAAGGTGTTGTCCTCGAACGACATTTGCTGGAGGGGGAAGTCAGTACGGATGAACCGTGGGAGTCGGGATCCGGTGGGGTGTCTCTCACCATAAAGTCACCCTTGACAAAGCCAACCTGCTCCGACAAGCCCTCCTTGGCCGCGTAGTGGGTGGCGCGCTCGATCTGGTAGTCGTTGTTGTTCAGGCCCGTGATGTTGGCGCCTGTGAACTTGGCAATCTCGCGGGCAGGACCGCCGACGCCGCAGCCGACATCAAGGACCTTCATGCCCTCCTGGATGCCCATGCTGTGGGCGAGGTAGTGCTCGTGGCGGGCAATGGCCTGGTAGAAGGGCTCGCCGTGGGAGAAGCGGCAGAAGTGGAAGGACTGGCCCCAACCGTACTCGTACAGGTCGGTGGCGAGGTTGTAGTAGCTGGTTCGTGTTAGTGGCCGAACAGAGATTCATCCCTTGTTGCGTGGTGTAGGCCGGTACTTACTGTCTCGTCAGAGTCGCGTACTCGGCGGTCCGCGCAGTTCGCTGCTCGGGCGTCTCGTTCTCGGCGGGCTTGTTGTCCCAGTGCTTGAAGTACTCGTCGACGGCAGCCTGCTTGGCGTCCGAGCCCTTGGAGAACATGGCAGCGATGCCACCACGGGCCTGGGCCGACTTGCCGTGCAAGGCCTTGTTGAAGGCGGCATCGCGGCTGTGGTCCTCGCGCTCGAGGTTGGACTTGGTGGAGGAAACCATGTTGAAGGTTTATGGCAGCTCGCGGCGCAGGAGTTGCAGAGCAGAGAGATGGCCGGGTGAGACGGTAGACGAGGGAGATGTCGAGAGAGGCACAAGACAGGCGTGTGGTGGTCAATGGCCGCGAGAGGTTATATGCTTCTTGGGTGATGGCGACGCAATTTGAGGGCCCTTTTTTCTCACAAGCTGCATCGCCCCTGACTGGATGGGGCGGCGCTTCTCCAGTGGCAATCTCAGATGCACGGCACGCTAGGGAGAGGCGAGCAGAATGGGGTAGGCGGTGGACACGATGGCGGATACGAATACGAACCCGAACACTGAGGTTGCAGAGTACGAGTAAAACAACGAATGCGAAGACGAGCCCAAAGAGCCTTAGTCATCTGGGCCCCTGGTTATCGATAAGATTCCAAAACTTTTATGTCAGCATTCGTCCCAGGTGGCGGCACGGCCATAGATTTCTGACAGCGCAGGCTCATGGCAGCAAGACGACAACAGTCAACCCCGTCGCGCAGTCTCCACGATGCCGCCCCAGATCAAGCAGGACCTGAACCGCTCGGGATGGGAGTCGACAGACTTCCCCTCCGTGTGCGAAAACTGCCTGCCCGATAACCCATACGTCAAGATGCTCAAGGAAGACTACGGCGCCGAATGCAAATTGGTAAGCCCGTCACGTCTGTCCCCGACCCCCAAGTTGACGATGCTGACTGCTTTTAGTGTACCAGACCATTCACCGTCTTTTCGTGGAGTCCCGACGGTGCACAGGGCCGCAAGAAGCGCACCAACATCTGCCTGACATGCGCGCGACTCAAGAACTGCTGCCAGAGCTGCATGCTCGACCTCTCTTTCGGCCTGCCCATCGCCGTGCGCGACGCCGCCCTGAAGATGGTCGCGCCGGGGCCCCAGTCGGACATCAACAGGGAGTACTTTGCCCAGAACAACGAGAGACTCATCGAGGAGGGCAAGGCGGGGACCGAGGAATACGAGAAGACGGACGACAAGGCCCGCGAGCTGCTGCGTCGCCTGGCGGCCAGCAAACCCTACTTTCGAAAGGGCCGCACGGTGGACGAGTCGGAGCTCGCAGAGGGCAGCGCCACTGGGGGCAACGTCGCCGTGGGCGCGGGCTTGGGAGGACCGGGGCCGATCCGAACACGAGATAGCCGGGCCGCGATGGGGGCTGGGGCCAGGACCAGGGGCGGCAAGGGACGCCAGGCATTTCCCAGCGCCGCGCAACTACCCCCGAGCCCCCGCGACTGGCTGCCGCCCGCGGACAAGAACATCATGTCCCTGTTCGTGACCGGGGTGGAGGACGACCTGCCCGAGTTCAAGCTGCGGGAATTCTTCAAGGTCCACGGCAAGATCAAGAGCCTGGTGTGTTCGCACATGTCGCACTGCGCGTTTATCAACTACGAGACCAGGGAGGCGGCGGAGAAGGCGGCGGCGGCATGCCAGGGCCGGGCTGTGATTGCGGGATGCCCGTTGCGAATACGATGGGGGCAGCCCAAGGCCATCGGAACCATGGACAAGGAGCAGCGATCGCAGATGCTCCACGACGCACGCGTCCCTCGAGGACAAGGGCAGGGTCGGCAACAGGGCGCCATCGAGGGTGGACCGCAAGACGGCCAGCCCAGGATCGCGAGCGCACCCGTCGTGGCGGCGCCTCCGGGAGGAGAAGACGCGCCAAACTACGCCAGTCTCTCTGGCGAATAGATATCGTCCTTTTCAGCATGCTCGGTGTATGGCGTTCGCGGAGGTGGTTCAGGATCTGGCTCTTGGGGAGTATCCTTGAGGATTGTTGATGCCTCTTATACCATGGCATTGGTGAGGGTATCATGAACGGCGTACGAAGTACCGTCGTCCCAGTAGTAATTTTACAACTTGTTGTACATGGATGGCTTATACAGAGTGCTTACTTGCACCCACATCCTCCCATCGCGCCCGAACCCGCCATGGTTATGCTCTCGTTGTCTCCTTTCTCGGTGTGTTCGTGGATTCGCAGCTCTACACACCGTCAGTCAAAGAGCGGACTCGAGGCATGCATGCTGCTCACTGTAGGTGTCTTGCTGGCCCTCGGCCTTCCTCCCCTGGACGACGTTTTCGCGCAAGATACGGGCGACCTCCTCGGCGTGCTGGATCGCAGCCTCGGAGTCGGCGCCGGAGGGCTCGAGGGAGGACTTTTGCCGGAACTCGTGGCGGATCTGAACCTGGGCCGCGGCGAGGACGGGGGCATCGCCTGTGGCAGTGTTAGGGTGCACTTCACACCGCAGCAGCTTCAGGGGGCGCACCTTTGAAAGCGATGCGCGCGGCGCGCATGAGGTTCCTGTATGCTACCAGAGCCATTGTTGCAGACGTGTAAGCTGCTTGGACAGAAAAGTTGCCCAGGATGACAATTCAGAGTGCAATTGGACCACTGCGGAGTCGAGTTCAGCCGTCGTCCGGGCAGTTCGGGCCCACCGCGGCTTACACCTGACCCCACCAAAATTCTGAGCAAAAAAAAAGTTGATCTCAATTGCAACTCCTGCAAGGCACCAGACGCAACCATGACGACGGCTGCGCAAATCACCATTCCCCTCCCGGTCCTGCCCGCGGGCTGGAGCGGCGACAAGGACTTCAAGGCCGTCGGCCAGCTCTCGGGCGCCACGCAGCGCAGCATTGAGCCCGTCGGCCCGCACTTCCTCGCCCACGCGCGCCGCTCGCGCAACAACCGCACCTTTTCCGAGGACGACCGCATCCAGGCGCAGGAGAATGCCAAGAAGATCGAGGACGGCGACGAGAGCGACGTCAGCGAGCCGGAGGACCCCATGATGCTCCAGCTGCAGGCTAAGGACTGGAAGGTAAGGTTGGCTGCTACCGTGTTGGAGGACGAACCCTGACAGAGAACATAGACCCAAGACCACTACAAGGTCCTCGGCATCACCAAGTACCGCCACAAGGCCACCGAGGAGCAGATCAAGAAGGCCCACCGCAAGAAGGTGCTCAAGCACCACCCCGACAAGAAGGCGGCTGTGGGCGCCACCGAGGACGACCAGTTCTTCAAGTGCATCCAAAAGGCCACCGAGGTGCTGCTCGACCCCGTCAAGCGCCGCCAGTACGACTCGGTCGACGAGGAGGCCGACGTCGAGCCCCCGACCAAGAAGCAGCTGCAAAAGGGCGACTTCTACAAGCTCTGGAGCAAGGTCTTCAAGTCCGAGGCCCGCTTCTCCAAGAACCACCCCGTCCCAACTTTCGGCGACGCCAATGCCACTAAGGAGCACGTCGAGGACTTTTACAACTTCTGGTACAGCTTCGACAGCTGGCGCTCCTTTGAGTACCTCGACGAGGACGTGCCCGACGACAACGAGAACCGCGACCAGAAGCGCCACGTCGAGCGCAAGAACGCCAACGCCCGCAAGAAGAAGAAGGTCGAGGACAACGCCCGCCTGCGCAAGCTGCTAGATGACTGCTCCGCCGCCGACGAGCGCATCAAGCGCTTCCGCCAGGAGGCCAACGCGGCCAAGAACAAGAAGCGCCTCGACAAGGAGGCGGCCGAGAAGAAGGCGGCCGAGGAGGCCCAGGCTAAGAAGGAAGCCGAGGAGAAGGCGGCCAAGGAGGCCGAGGAAAAGGCCAAGGTGGACCGCGAGTCGTCCAAGAAGGCCAAGGAGGCGGCCAAGAACGCCGTCAAGAAGAACAAGCGCGTGCTCAAGGGCTCCGTCAAGGACGCCAACTACTTTGCCGCGGGTGACGCCTCGGCCGGCCAGATCGACGCCGTGCTCAACGACGTGGAGCTGGTTCAGGGCAAGATTGACCCCGACGAGATTGCGGCGCTGGCGGGCAAGCTTAACGGGCTGACGGTCGCGGGCGAGATCAAGGCCGTGTGGACCGGCGAGGTCAAGAGGCTGGTCGACGCGGGCAAGCTCAAGGACGGCGAGGCCAAGACGATGCAGTAGACTATCTTGTCCGTCTATAGAGGGTGCTGGTAGATACGTGTTTAGACATATAAATGCACGGCATTGCGTCCACGTTTGAATCATGTCAACACGAGAGAGATGTACACGTGAGAGATGTACGACGTGACAGAGAGCAACTCTGGTCTTCAAGCGGGCTCCATCTAGATTACATTCCATGTCAACCTTAGATATGAGTCAAAATGGGCGTCGTCCACGTTAAGCTGCTACGAGTACAGCCCCGCGGCCTCAGGTTCGGGTCGTCGATCGGAATACCCAGCGGTTGCTCCGTCACTCCAGCAACTACAGCGGCATCTAGCATCTAGCATCACGGGAAAGTAATACTTGGGTTCTAGACACTAGTTAGACGAAGAAATTTTGTTGCTATTGCAGCAAGCAGAGTGTAGATTGTCGCCCCTGGGGCCTCCTGTAGCCTACATGTATTCGTATCAACGCGCCCGACAGACATGTTCTCGCATGTCCCGCGCAAATTACATCAAAACCCCGTCCAGCTCGCTCGCTCAGTCTATGCAAATGCAATGCGCTCCATAGTGGAGATGTTCAGGGCAACGCTCAAGCCGCCTCCCGGTCGAGCGACTGGCCCAGTACCATCTCGTAGTACAGCCCCCTCTGGGCGACCAGCTCGTCGTGCGTGCCGCGCTCGACGACGCTGCCCCGGGCGAAGACGAGGATGAGGTCGGCGTCGCGGACGGTGCTGAGGCGGTGCGCGACGGCGACGGTGGTGCGGCCCGCGGCGGCGCGGTCGAGCGCCTCCTTGACCACCTTCTCCGACTCGGTGTCGAGCGCGCTGGTGGCCTCGTCGAGCAGCAGCAGGCGCGGGCGGCGGATGAGCGCGCGCGCGATGGCGATGCGCTGCCGCTGGCCGCCCGACAGCGAGAGGCCCTGCGCGCCGCAGGGCGTGTCGAGCCCCTGCGGCAGCGAGGCGACAAAGTCCCACACGTTGGCGGCGCGGCACGCCGCCACGACGTCCGCCTCTGGCGGGTCACCGGCCTCGACGCCGAGGGAGACGTTGTCGCGGATGGAGCCCTGGTACAGCACCGGCTCCTGCTGCACGAGCGCGATGTCGCGGCGGTAGCGGCAGCGGTCGAGGTTGGCGATGTCGCGGCCGTCGGCGCGCAGCGTGCCCGACGTGGGGTCGTAGAAGCGCTCGAGGAGGCCGACCATGGTCGACTTGCCGCAGCCCGAGGCGCCGACGAGGGCGACCATCTTGCCGGAGCGAACGGAGGCGTCGACGCCGCGCAGGACCTTGGCCCGCGGGCGCAGGGGGTAGGCGAACTCGACGGCCTCGCAGACGATCTCTGTGCCCTTGGCCGTCTTCTCGCTGGAGGCGGAGGCGTCGTCGTCGCCGCCGTGGGGCGCCGCGTCCTGCATGACGCGGTTGCGGCGCAGGTGGAAGATATAGTTGATGGCGGTGCGCGCCTTGGTGATGCTCGTCGTGTACTGGAACAGCATGGCGGCCGACTCGCCCGAGAAGACGACGGCAATGAAGACGGTGTAGAACTGCGCCGTGGTGTATTCGCCCGTGGACACGAGCTTGCCGCCGTACCAGAAGCCGAGCGCCATGGCCAGCAGCGAGACGCTCTGGCTGAGCGCGTAGAAGAGCATCTTCCAGCCGAGGGAGGCGACGGCCGTGGCGGCGATGCCGCGCAGCCGCTCCTCGTAGCGCGCGACGACGGCGCGCTCGAGCGCCAGCGACGACACGGTGCGGATGCCCATGACGGCCTCGGCCGCGACGCCGCTGCTCGCGGCGAAGCGGCCCGCCGTGTCGTCCTCGAAGCGGAACTCGAGCCGGATGCGCACGTAGCCCGCGCCGACGAGCACGGGTAGCGCGCCTAGTGCGAGCACGAGACCGAGCTTCCACCCGACGGCGATGGCGAGCACCGACGAGGAGAGCAGGTTGACGAGGTTGATGGCCAGCAGCGCCACGTTCATGGACAGCAGCTCCTGCAGCGACGTGGGCTCGGCGGCGAGACGCGAAACGAGGGCGCCGGTCGAGTTCTCGGGGCGGTCGAAGAAGGCCATGTCCTGGCGGAGGGTGTTGTCGAAGATTTCGCCGCGGTAGAACTTCATGACGGTCTGCGGCCATTAGCCATGGAAAAAGGGGTATTTGGGGGGGAGGCTCACCTGCGCCAGGACGTTGGCCAACCACCCGGCAATCGCGTACGCCACGAGGTTCGCCAGCGCAACGATGAAGAACATGAGCGAAAAGAAGTCGCCCTTGGCCACGTCAATCGTCTCGAACGCGTTCATGGTCTTGGCGAAGAGCACGGCGAGGGCGGGATAGGTCCCGCCGCCGACGACGCAGCAGAGCAGGGTGACGAACATGGGCCAGTGCAGCGACTTTTGCTCCCGCAGGATGAGGTACAGGCCGTGGAAGAGGCCGTACTGGTCGTCCTCGCCGCCTGAGGTGCCGGGCGTCGTGGCGGCGGCGGAGGACGCGCGGGTCAGGGCGACGTCGAGGTCCGCGACGGGCACGTCCTTGAGCTCGGCGTCGTCGGCGTCGTCGTCCTCATCGCCCGCCCTGTCCGCCGCCCTGCCGAGGTCCTGCGCCTCGACGAGCCGCGAGTAGGCGCCGCCGTGCGCCAGCAGCTCCGCGTGGGTGCCGCTCTCGACGACGCCGCCGCGCGCCATGACGACGATGTTGTCGGCGTCGCGGACCGTCGACAGGCGGTGGGCGATGACGACCATGGTGCGCCCGCGGGCGACGTTGTTGAGCGCCGCCTGCACGATCTTCTCGGCGTTGGGGTCGAGCGCGCTGGTGGCCTCGTCGAGCAGCAGGACGCGCGGGTTGGAGATGATGCTGCGCGCGATGACGATGCGCTGCTTCTGGCCGCCCGAGAGGGAGGCGCCGCGCTCGCCGATGTACGTCTCGTAGCCCTGGGATGTGTCAATACGGTGCCATGATAGGGATGCTCGTGAGGCGTACGTTGGGGAGCTCCTCGATGAAGTCGTGGGCGTAGGCGGCCCTGCAGGCGTCGCGAACGAGGCGCTGCTTCTCGGCGTCGGGCAGCTGGGCCATGTCGGTGCCCGTGAGGCCGTCGACGACGTTCTGAAAGATGCTACCGCTGAAGAGGGTCGGTTCCTGCGTCACGTCAGTCGGCCTGCGCTTGTTGTGAAGGAGGCTTAGTGCTTACCTGCTGGACGAGCCTGATGTTGGACCGCAGCCACTGCAGATTCAGGTCCTCGAGGCGGTGGCCGTCAAGGGTGACGGAGCCCCCTGAGAAGGGATACCAGCGCTCCAGGATGCCGAAGATGGTGCTCTTGCCCGAGCCGCTGGCGCCGACGAGCGCCGTGGTGCGGTCGGCGGGTATGTCCAGGTCGAGGCCGTGCAGCACGGGCACGCCGGGCCGCGACGGATACGCGAACTTGACGCCGCGCAGCTTGATGTCCCCCTTGAAGCCCTCGATGCGCGTGCCCTCGCTCGACAGCGAGTCGACGGCCGACTTGCGGTCGATGACGGCGAAGAGGTCCTGGGCGGCGGCCGTGGCCTTGGAGATGGCGACGGTCTGGGGCGCGATCTGGGTCAGGGCCTGGGCGGCGACCAGCACGGCGAAGATGACGGTGACGACGGTGCCCGGCTCGGCGATCTCGCCCGAGGCGTACATGCGGATGCCCTGCCAAAAGGCCAGCGCGTAGCCGGCGATGACGCAGAAGAACTCGACGGGGAAGAGAATGGCGTAGATCAGCGACTTGCCGCGGCCGATCCGGCGGGCGCGCTCGAGGATGGCGTCGAAGCGCGCGGCGAGCTTGGGGAAGGCCCAGAAGGCGTGGGCGGTGCGCACGGTGGCGAAGGCCTCCTCGGCGAGGCTGCCGCTCTCGCTGTAGACGCCGAACATGCGGTGCTCGAGCGCCGTGTCGCGCACGACGCAGACGACGGTGACGGCCAGGTTCAGCGGCACGATGGCGAGGACCACGAGCGTCAGCTTCCAGTGCGCGGCGAAGGCGACGACGAAGGCGGCGACGAAGCTCGCCACGGCCTGCACGGTGAGGCCCAGCTTCTCCGAGATGCCGCCGTTGACGAGGTTGCCGTTGGTGGTGATCTGGCCCGACAGCGACGACGAGGGCGCGTCGAAGAAGGCGATCTCCTGGCGCAGCGTCTGGCGCACGAAGTCGACGCGCAGCTTCTTGGTGGTGCGGATGGCGGTGACGCTGACGAGGACGGTCCAGACGTAGGTGAAGACGAACTTTGCGATGAAGAGGTAGACAAAGTAGAGCCTGGACGTGGGTGAGTGTCAGCCTCGTCAGGAGCCGCTGGCGGTGAGGGAACCTACGTGAAGCGCCCGACCTCGCTCCTGTACCCGTCCGGCGACAGGTCGCCCCGGACGAAGCCGTTGAAGACGTTGATGAACTTGCCAAAGACAATGTCCATGATGGGCAGCACCGTGCCCGCCGCGATCATGCACAGCAGCGCGACGCCGTTCATGCACCACCCCTTGGCGTCGTTGTACGCGAAGACGCGCTGCGCCAGTTAGCTTCTCCTCTGTCCGCGCGCGCGGCGACGGCGACATACCGCAAGGTATTTGAAGCTCGAGGCCTCGCCCTCGTCGGGCTTGCCCGCGTGCTCCTGCTCCGTCATCTGATGCTCGTGAGTGCGGGTCGCGCGGTGCGTCTGCTTGCGTCCATTTGCGTTTGGCGGCGCGTCGATGTCGTCTGTCGGTCGGGGACGGCAGGGGCGTTAAATAGGGATGAGGCTATCCGGAAGGAGCCGAGAGATGCGGACGGCGGAAGAGGAGGGCCTGCGCCTCCTTGGCGATTCATCGGTTCGGGCACCGAGGTGGTCCTTGGCGCGGCGCGTACGTACGCTGTTCGGAGATGTTTCGATGCCGGACTTTTTACAGTCCGCATCTGCGTGCGTGCTGCGTACGTCAGGAGTTCCACCGGCGGCTTGGCCAGCATCGCCGTCTTGGCCAGCATCACCATCTCTCGACTGCCGTCCACGGCGGAACGGCTTGAACCTTGTCGCCGCTTGACTCGACGCCGTCCACAGAGCGTCCACAGAGCGTCCACAGAGCGTCCGCAGAGCGTCCGCAGAGGCGTGTTAGTCTCCGTCGGCCCCATCGCCCTCGGCCCCGCGGGCCCCGAGCGGCCGCGATAATTAGCGGGCCTCCGCCTCCAACCATGGATGGCTCCCATCTGCTCCCGCACCAGCAACGGCGAACAAACGTCGAGCCAACGCCCGTCCTGCACCGCAAGCCGCAAGCCAGCAACACGCCAGCAAGCCCTGCCCTGCACCGTCCCGGACTCCGTAGCGGCACGGTTGCACATTCCACCCCCGCGCCTCCCCGGCCTGCAGACGTATGGCCCGCCACCAACGGCCCTGATGAGTATCGTCGAGACTCCTCCATACGCCCCCGCGCACCGCCCGCCCGCCGTTATCCCGTCCTCGTAGGCCCGCGCCGCGTCGCGTCGTACATCCTCGTACACGGCAGCGTCGCCAGGAGTCGCCAGGATGCAGAGCCCCCAGCTGGGCCTGGGTCTCGCCTCCGCGGCCGCCGAGGACCCTGCCGGCCGCAGAGCCGTAAGTCTATTCGTCCATTCCCGACCGTTCCATCGGCGGCCCAAGCAAGTCACATCGCGGCCGGGACCTGTTGGTGCAATGGCCCCGTCCGTCGTGCCGTGTCGTGCTTCACTGCCTCTGTTCTGCTGTCTGCCGTGCTTCACTGTCTTTCACTGCTCCGCATCTGCTTCAATCTCAGCGCCGAGACAACCACTATGAGACAACGCTGACATCACCCCTACCCACAGTGTGACCAGTGCCGCCTGCGCAAGGTACGTACCAACACCACGATGCATCACCGGCCCAGCAAGAAGCAGACAATTGGGGCTTCATCTCGCCCCCCATCACAAGGCTGACCCCTCGCTCGCCTCGTAATAGATCCGCTGTGACAAGGACTGGCCGTGCTCAAACTGTCGCACCGCGAAGCGCTCCTGCACATCCACCGGCGCGGGTCAACGTCCCAAGGAACCGCGGCAGCGCGTTCTCATATCCTCGCAATAGTTAGTCTCGTCTCCCGCTTGCTGTTTGAATGCGCTGTTTGAATGCGCTCTGTTTGAATATCCCTCTCACATCAACCCTCACATCCACTCTCGCATCAACTCTCACATGCCTGCCCGTCCCTCCAATGACCTCACTTTTTCCCTGTTTCCCTGTTCGAATATCCCTCTCATCAACTCCCAATGCATGCCCGTCCCTCCAGTGGCCTCACACCGTCTCCCGCTCGCTCTGTTGGAATGCGCTGTTTGAATATCATCTCTCACAGCCTGCCCGTCCCTCCAATGGCATCACACTGTCTCCCGCTCGCCCTGTTTGGATATCCCTCTCGTCAACTCTCACATGCTGCCCGTCCCTCCAATGGCCGCTCGCACTCCTCACCTACATACACTCACACCCCCATACTCTCTCATAAACACCTCACCTCACCTCACCACCACCACCACCACCCAGACCCCGCGTGCCACACCGGCCATCTTCCGCACGGCACGGACCCGGTTGCGTGTTGCTGGCCCGTTGCGCGTTGCTGACCGCCCCCCAGCGAGAGGAAGATTGACCAGATCGAGTCCCGCCTCGGCAACATCGAGGCCCTCCTCAAGAGCATCGCCTCCCCCATCGCGCCCGTCGACCCCGGCCGCCATGTCAACACGCCCGCCACCGGCAGCAGCATTCCCACCGCCGCCTCCACCGCCGACTATGACACCAGCGACGACGAGTCTGCCTTTGGCGGCGACTCGGGCCTGACCGCCCACACGGCCTTTGCCAGCGAGTTCCTCGAAAAGGCCGTCAAGCGCACGTCGCTGCGCGAGGTCAACCCCAAGATGGAGGCCGCCCTCGCCAACCTCAGCCAGCTCGTCGAGATGCAGAAGCGCAGGTCCATCAGCCACGGGCCTCGCTTCCCGCTGCAGAAGCCCGTCCCGCCCGGCGGCATCAGCAAGCTGCCCATGCCGCCCATGGCCGCCGTCGTTAACCTGCTCAAGCACGCCAAGGGCGAGTTGCCTCTCTCCGTGTCCGTTGTCGCGTGCCGTCTACTAACACGAGCTGCAGCCGCGCCGCCGACCCTCTTCACCATTATGTGCTCTCTCGTCGGTCTGTCCGACTTCTCCAGCCTGTGCCGCATGGTGTACTTTGCCACCGACGAATTCTCCGACGCCACCTTTGTCATTGTCAACGCCATGCTGTACAACCTCTTCATGGAGCAGACCTCGCTGGCCACGGACCCGACGGTCCGGGACGAGTACCACGCGTACATGCAGCAGTGTCGTGCCAACCTCGAGACCAGCCTCGCCAACACGCCCCTCTTCCTCTCGGCCAAGGTCGAAAACGTCCAAGCTCTGCTGCTCGGAGTAAGTCTAGAGCTGTGTCCCAAATGCTGGCCTCCAGCTAACCGTGCCAGGCTTTGTACGCCGTCGATGTCTCGCGGCCCTCGGTCGCTTGGCATCTCAGCTGCATGGCGGCCCAGCTCTGCCAGACGGCCGGCTATCACAGGTCCGAGACGCTCAAGTTCGACTCGCCCGCCACCTCCAAGCTCAAGCGCATCCTCTTCTGGCACGTCTACACCCTCGACAAGGGTTTGGGTCTTCGGTTAGGCCGCGCGCCCGTCATCCACGAGTGTGATATTGACATCCCCCGCGTCTTCGAATTTGACGGATTCGGGCAACATGATGAGTCTTCGACGATCCCCACGTTGTGGGTCAAGATCAGCCACCTCCAGAGCCGGATATACGAGGAGCTGTAAGTCTTCTTTCCGTCAATGTCTCCGTCGGCGACTGACAGCGCGCAGGTACAGCCCCGCGGCCCTCAAGAGTCCCCAGGCCGAGCTGGTGGAGCGGGCAATGGCGTTGGCCAAGGACTGCCGCAAGCTCGAGGTCGAGGCCGAGGAGTGCCGAGAGCAGGTGTACAACTACCTCCGCACCGTCAACTCCTCCGACGTCGTCGACATTTTCCTGCGGGGTGACGAAGTCCAGTTCCAAGTCACCCTCACCCTCGTCTACCGCGTGATACCCGCGCCCGAGGGTTCCGTCAGCCGCTTCTGCGACGAGTGCCTCGAGGTCGCCCGCAAGGCCATGAAGGTCCATCAGCGGTGCGCCGAGCTGACGAACCTGGGCAGCTACTTCAGGTCCATCTACGTCCACTGGTGAGTCTCATCGTGCACGCGGTGCTCCAAGTGCTTTTGCCTAACGCTGACCTCGCAGGAACCTATTATTGACACCCTTTGCCCCCTTCTTTGTCCTTTTTTGCTACGTCATCGAGACATCGTCGCTCGAAGACCTCAAGGTCCTGCAGGACTTTGTTGCGTCCCTGGACGGGGCCCGCGACTCGTCCGAGACGATTGAGAAACTATACCGCCTCTGCCAGGTCATGTGCGACGTGGCCAGCCTGTATGTGGAGGCCAAGTCGCAGCAGCAGGAGGACCAGACCATGGTCCCCATCGGCGACGAGTTCGACATGTACCTGAGCCAGCTGGGCTTCATGCCGAGCGAGGACCAGGCCATGGCGCACGCCCAGGACAACGGCGGGCCGCCACCCGCCAGCGGCCAGGTGGCGCAGATAGCGGACTGGTTTTCGGGGAATCGGAATATGATTGGGCTGCTCGAGGAGGACCTGTCGCAGATAGAGTCCTACCGGTGGATGCAGCAGCCCAACAATATGTAAATTATGCAGCCAGTCGGCTGGCTCTAATGAAACAAATCATACTCGTCGCTCGTCGTCTCCAGTCGGGATGGCCCCTCATGAAACAAATCGTACACTCGTCGCTCGTCGTCTCCAAGTCGTGCGGGCGGCTAATCCGTGGGAAACCGGGGGTCGTATCGTTCGTAGCCTTCGTCCTCAGTATCGCTCTCCTCGGGCGCACCCGGCCGCTTCGCGGGGGCGGGCCTCGGGGCCTCGATCTTGGGCGCGTCGGCGGGAGCCTGGCTCTCCCTGGACCCAAACGCGCTCTTGAAGCCGCTGCGCTTGAAGCCCGGCTTCTTGCCCGACGACGCCTCCTTGTCCTTGTCGCTAAGCTTGATGCTGACCAGGCCGTCGGCCTTGGCCTCGGCCTTTCGCGCGCGCGCTGTGGCGTTGGGGTCGCGCACCATGGCCTTCATGTCCTTGAGGCGCTGCTTGTGGGCGTGGTCGTAGCTTCCGAGGTGCGACTCGTACTCGTTCATGCGCGAGTAGCCCTTGGAGCAGAGCGTGCAGTAGAACGACCGCTGGGCCTCGCGCGCGGCCGACGTCTGCGGCGGGGGGAGCGTCTGGTGTCTCTGCGACGGGTTAGGCATGTCTCGAGCTGCAGACAGAGGAGCTTACGGGAGGCATCTTGAGGTCGAGGCCTGGCGAGTGATGGTGTCTCGTGGACGGTTGGTTGGGGTTCCAGAGGATGTTGGTGTTGAGTTGGTTGAACAGGGACCCTGGCTTGCTGCGTGCGGTCCGCCGCTACAGCGGGTCCGTCCACTAAGCTCACGGCAGTTCACGCTGACCGCTCTCCGGTCAGCGACCAGAACGTCACAGCCTCAGCGCTGGAGCCCTGCCCAACATTCTGCATCTTCACTTCACCAGGTTTTCTTTCCACCACCCGCCTCGTCCGATACTGCGCCTCGGGATGGAGACGCCCGGGCGGTCAGACCGCCGGGACTCCCAGCAGACCTTGATATCCCTACTACAGCTCGACCCGTCCCCCATAGACACGCCCTCGCCGTCTGAGAGCGACAGGGAGCTCCCAGAGCCAGACGAGGCCCTGGAGGGCCCCAGCATCAGGAGCGGCCCGACGGCCGGCGCCCCGGGGTTGAGCGGTGGCCACGGCGCCATATACTACTGTCGGTGACACTCCATGGGTTCATGCCCGGTCGTGTGTTGCGCTGACCCGCGGCAGTGACGCGCATCCAGCGGTACTCGAGCTACGCCATGTCCATCTTCACCTCTCTCCACCTCGCCAACGTCTCCCTGATACCCGCCGTGACGCGCTCCGTCGCCGGCTCCGAGACATACCTCCTCATGACGCGCGAGATCTACCAGACGTCCATCGCCGAGCCGCTGCTGGTGGCGCTGCCCGTGCTGGCACACGTGGGCTCGGGCGTCGCCCTGCGGCTGCTGCGGCGCTGGCAGAACATGAAGAGGTACGGCGGCGGCACGCCAGGCATGTACGCGCTGCACCGGCTACGAGGCGACGCAAAGTCGGCGTCTAAAGGCGTGCGGTTATGGCCGCCGCTCAGCTACATCTCCGTCTCAGGCTACGCGTTCGCCGTCTTCTACCTGGCGCACGCCGCCGTGAACCGCCTGCTGCCGCTGGCCGTCGAGGGCGACAGCTCCAACATCGGCCTCGCCTACGTCGGCCACGGCTTCGCGCGGCACCCCGTCGTGGCGGGCGTCGCCTACGCGGGCCTCATCGTCGTCGGCTGCGGGCACATGGTCTGGGGCGCGGCCAAGTGGCTCGGGGCGGCGCCGTCGACCCGCGGCTGGCGCGGCAAGGAGAGCGTCGTGGTGGACAGGCGGACCCAGCGACAGCGCCGGCGCAGGTGGTTGAGCGTCCACGGCATGGCCCTCGCCGTCGCGGCCCTGTGGACAGTCGGCGGGCTGGCCGTCGTGGCGCGCGGGGGGGCGGCTGAGGGCTGGGTCGCAAAGGTGTACGACGACTTGTTCGCGAGAGTGGGAATGTGAAGCAAGCGGTGTGCGGGAGCCATGAACGGCAAGCCGGCGGGATGACATGTGATGGGTGATTTGCTCATGGTCCCCTGTACATATGTAGACACTCGGAGTGGCGTCAAGAGACAGACGACATATCCGCATCGGGCTACGTACATGGGAAACGTCCCGAGCGCCTCGCCACGCCGATTCCGACTGGGCAGCGAGGGCCGTGGCGTGGGAAGAAGCAAGACCGTCAATGCGTCCTTGGCTGAGCGAGCCAAGCGCGGCGGCGAGCCAAGGCGCAAAAGCAACGCCGGGCCCAGTCGCAACGCCCGAGGCCCGGCGCGGTGCGAGGCGCCGGGAAATAAAGTGACCTCGATGATGCCTGTCGCGTGGAGCGTGATGGTTCGCGGGATGCATGGATCAGGACCGGCGATGCGGTGTCCTGCGGGTAGCGGATGTGCCCGCACAAGCCGCACTAATAATAAGATACAAGTACGGACGTACTTGGGCCTAATGTACGGACTCGGACTACATAATCACTGACTGCATTCACGCACCCAACCTCACCAAAACACCACCAACCATTCTCACCGTCTTCTCCTCTCCCTTGCGCCACCGCCTCTCCCTTCGACACGCCGTGACCTTGCCACCCACCGTTCCCTCGAGGCGTCGCACGTACTGCTGCATCGACCGCTGGACCGTACGCTCCTCAACCTGGCGAACAAACGAGTGCCGGGCCGGTCTGCGGCAGCGCAGCCGCGCCCCTCCGACGTGATGCCGGCCAAGCGGCGCCTCTCCCCGGGCGACGGCGACGGCGGCGACGACAGCCTCGACCATCCGCCCGCGAAGCGCCACCGCGTCTCCGAGCCCAGCCCTGCCGCCGAGCCTCCCTGGTCGCCGCCTCCGCCGTCGCACGACGTCATCTCCGCACTGTCCGACGAGCTGCTCGTGCGCATCCTCGCCTACATGGACGAGCAGGCCCTCCTCGCCGTCTCCCCCGTGTCCCAGCGCTTCCATCGCATCACCGCCGACTCCCAGCTCTGGCGCCCCCACTACTACCGCCGCTTCATCCTGCCCCGCGCCCATCGCATCCCCGGCTTCCGCGCCGGCGCCGCCCGCAGCTCCAGCCGCCTGCACTACTCGGGGCAGCGGTCCATGTGGGCCGACGGCGGATGGGGGCGCCGCGGCGGGCTGGTCGACCCCGGCGATGCGGCCGCCGGCATCGCCGACGCCGTGGACTGGAAGAAGCAGTACAAGCTGCGCCACAACTGGGCCCGCGGGAGGTGTGCCGTCGACGAGGTCCCCGTGCGCGAGGTCGAGCGGAGCCCGCCCCCCGAGTGGCAGACGCTGGTCAAGGTCGTCGACGGCCTGGCCGTGACGGCCGACGGCGAGTCGGGGCTGCGCGCCTGGGACCTCAGGACGCGAAAGATGATGGCCCGGACGAGCCTCAAGATGGCCGACAGCCCGTCCATCCCGCCGACGTGTCTGGCCGTCGACGACCAACGGTTAGTCTCGGGGACGCTGGACGTGTCGGCCGGCTTCGAGGACGGGACGTTTGGGGTATGGAGGCTGGACGTGAAGCAGGGGAAGCTGACGCTGCTGTACCGGCAGGCCAAGAGCTACCTCGGGGAGCTCGTGGCGATAGCACACGGGCACCCGTACGTGCTGACGGCGACAAGGCTGGGGTTCATCTCGCTCTACATGTTTGAAGACGACAGCCCGCAGCATCACGAGGCGGACAGCGCATCGGACCCGCACGGAAAGGACATGCTCCCGCCGCCGCGTCAACTCACCTCGCTCAAGTCGCACAGCACCCGCGCGCCACTCGCCCTGTCGATACGCAGGATGGCGGCGTCGGCGGTGGCCTCGATCGCCTACACCTTTGACGCCGTCGGCGGCTGGGCCATTGGCATCCAGGACCTGGACATCAAGCCCTCGGGGCTGTCCAGGCCGGACGTCGTCAGCTCGAGAGTGGCGTACACGCTGCCGACGCGGACGCGCAACACGCCCTCGCCCGAGTCGACGCCCACGCGTGCGGGCGCGCGCTCGCCCCGATACGTATTCGCGCCCGACGACGGGCCCATCCGGCTGTGCTACAGCCACCCCTACCTGCTCGCCACGCTGCCCGACAACACGCTCGTGCTGCACCTCTGCACCTCGACGGCCACGTCGCTCTCCATCTCGCCCGGCATCCGCCTCTGGGGGCACACCTCGGGCATCTCGGATGCGGAGATTACGCCCCGCGGAAAGGCAGTCAGCGTGAGCACGCGCGGCGATGAGATCCGCCTGTGGGAGCTCGAGGGGCGCGTCGGCGGAAGCAGCGTCGAGGTGCGGCCCCGGCAGGGCGACGACGCGGAGGACAGCCCGGGCGTCGACACCGACAGGAAGAACTGGGTGGGATTTGACGACGAGATGGTGGTTGTGCTCAAGGAGGCGCGGGACGGGCGCGAGAGCCTTATGGTCTACGACTTTACGTGAGCTAGTGCCATACCCTGCGTCAGTCATGGCGATGGTGTTTGAAACGCGGCCGCAAACGGCTGATGAGCTGCGCCTGGTGGCAGAGAAGTGTTCGCAAGCCAAATGAGGCGCTGGGAACGGAGACGGACGGACAACGGGAAAGCAGAGGTCCGGTGGCATTTTGATAAACCCAAGTATGACTCAAGGTGACACATCACGACCTCTCTTCTCAACCCTTCTATCGCAGACCACGCTTCCCCTCCCTTCGACCTTTGCCTCTAGCCGGTCCATGTCCACGAGGAACGATGCCGCGCTGCCGTGCGCTGCGCAGTCCCGGTTGCAGAGGGCATCCAGGGCGGCGGCTTCGCCGGGCGACTGGCGCGAGGGTCGAGTTGAGAACCTCGACTACCGTGCCGGCAAGGCCGCGCGCCCCGTCTTCAAGTTGAGGTGCACGGACGAATGTCTGCTGCTAATCTTATTTGTATTTTGAGAGTATGGAGTGATATGGTTGGGGATGATGCAACATGGCTAGAGGGCAGATTTAATGCTCGCGGATTTTGAGTAATACAGCCAAGTGGACGAAACATGTGGATTCGACACGGCCCATCCCGGCCGAGATCGAGGCTAGCCAACGGCCGTCCCGCCGTTGCTGGTGCGCGTGCAAGCTGTCAAGATCTGATTTCCCCTAGGTCAGCCGCATTGGCCGACGGGTGGAACAAAATTGGAATGCAGACCATCTGATGTCTGGTAGTGCGATGGCAGCGTTTCTTACAGGGCGGGGATCATCCCGGGGAAGTGGGCCCTGACCCCGGACGATACCGAAGTCAATATTACGATTATAACGCAGCCAAGCCCCGGCCCAGGACCTCATTAGACCTCTGGCCGAGGCACGAGACTCTGCAGCGGGCATCACAGCCTCACGGCTGAGACAACGGGCGGGGCAAGGGCTGGCGAGGGCGTGCTAGGGCGCTGGTGTATTGATAGCAGATGTCGGAGTGGAAGATGCCATCCCGGCCACGCAGCAGCCTCACAGCAGCCTCGCAGCAACCATACAGCAAGCCTCACATGTAGAAGTTATCCCGGCCACAGAAGGCACACGAGGGGTGACTGCGATGCCATGCTATTAGTGCGCGGCCTGGCTGCGGGGAGAGTGGAGAAAAAAACGGATGTGTAGACGTAGGGATTCTGGTACGCAAATTGGCAAAGTACTCTAAAGACGCTATCCATCCAGTATTTCCCTGTTCCTTGCAGTTCCTACTCTTCCTCCTGTTCCTTGCGCCTTTGACAGTGGACCCGATGACCACCATCTCTCAGCCTCATCCTAAGCCGGAGCAGCAGTCGAGCAGGGTCTGTGGGAGAAGTATCCGTAGAGGCAACAACCATCCGCCCAGTCAGCCGTGAGCTGAGGGGCGACGAGGGAACCCTACACCTGCTCGGTCGGTTCGAAATGCAGACCGACATCGAGAGCGGCACGGTCACGTCGCGGATGTTTCCCAAACCAGGCAGCTCGCTTGCCCGACATGCTTGTTTCCGCCCCCGCGCTGTGGATCTCCCCATTTGTACTCGTACTTTGTATTCGTACGAAATACGTCGAGATCCCTTTGTGGCCTCGGCCCCGCAGCTGAATGCGGCAAGGTAAAGATGGGGTTGGGGTTGCGCTGGAGTAAGCGAGGGAGCCGAGCTTGGCTCTGCGTACGCATCACTTCGTACGTACAGGTAAATAGGCGCTCCTCGCCGGCGACAAGGCACGTTGAGGGAGCTCCGCCACTCCCAAGAATGCATCTACTCTCTCTTCCGTCTCTACTACTGCTCCTGGCTGCTTGCCCCAGCGCCTCGCCGCGCCAGGATGCTCCCCAAGAGCACGAGCTGCTCCAGCTGTCCCTCGAGGCCGGGACCTGGGCCGGCGAGACGCGCAGTGCGCTTGGTGATCTTACGTCCTGCAGCGGCTGCCAGGTCGGATCCCCCCCGCAGACCCCCCGCAGACGGAAAGCTCGCCGCTGACATGATCCCAGAGCATCCTGCGTGTGCTAAAGAGCCTCGCCGCCGAGGGAGATGGCGTTTTCCTGGATCTCGGGAAGAAGCTCTGCCAGGCCGGGACGGTGAGTACAGGCCTGAAGTGGTTGGCGACTTGGCGTGGAAGTTGGGCGCTGACAATACCAGCAATATGACGACGAGTTTTGTGACGGCGTAGTCGCGCGTGAAGCGCCATTTATTGCAGACGTTATCAAGAACGTCGAAGTCGGTTCCAAGACCGCGGATCAGTTCTGCATCACCTTCCTGGGGGTATGTCAGTATCCAGAAGTAGACAAATGGGCAGTTCCGTTCCCGTCCCACAAACCCTGTGGCGAGCCAGTCCGCGCACCCAGCGGCCGCGACCCTATCAAGGTCGTCCATTACTCGGACATCCACATAGACCCTCTCTATGTCGAAGGGGCCAGCACCCAGTGCAAGAAGCCCACGTGCTGCAGGTGAGTTTCCGCGGATGGTGGCGATACGCCGTTAACAGTGTACAGGCCCTACACGAAAGACGACACCCCAGGCAATACAAAGTTTCCTGCAGGACCCAATGGTGATCACAATTGCGATGTGCCTGTTACCCTGGAGCAGAGCATGTATAAAGCGATCCAGGATATGTTTCCCGATGCAGCCTTCGCCCTCTTCACGGGAGACATTGTCGACCACGCGCTATTCAACACCAGCAGACTGTACAACGAGGCAGAAAGTCAGTCTGCCTTCCGCTTATGCAGTCCCGTGCTAACCGTGCTTAGTCGGGGACGCCTATGGAAACATGAACGAGTACTTGAAGCTCGTCTACGGAACGGCCGGCAACCACGAAGCGCACCCGGCCAACATCTTCCAGCCAAACTCCCTCGGCAACGACTCCCAGTGGGTGTACAGTGCTCTCTCGGACCAATGGTCACGCTGGATCGGCGGCGAGGCTTCCGCAGAGGCCAGGACATTGGGTGCCTATTCCACCAAGTATCCGAAGGGAAACCTGCGCATCATCAGTCTGAACACGAACGTCTACTACCGGTTCAACTTTGTGCTCTACCAGAAGGAACTGGAAAAGGATCCCAACGGGCAGCTCGCGTGGCTCGTAAAGGAGCTCGATGCGGCTGAGAAGGCCGGCGAGAGCGTCTACATCATCGGGCATATGCCGTTCGGGGAAAAGGATGCCCTCCCCAACGGATCCAACTATCTGGATCAGATTGTCAATCGCTACTCCTCAACCATTCGCGCCATGTTCTTCGGACACACCCACGTTGACCACTTCGAAATCAGCTATTCAGACTACTCCCGTAGGTCGCACTTGACAGCCGCGGCCGTGTCCTACATTTGCCCGAGTCTGACACCTACCGCCGGAATGCCTGCATTCCGGGTCTACGACGTCGACCCCGTCACCTTTGCTGTTCTAGACGCAACGACATATATCGCCGACATGGCCAGCAAGGCGTTCCAAACCACCGGGCCGGTATGGAAGAAGTACTATAGCGCAAAGGAGGTATATGGCCCGGCCGTCTTCCCCCCGCTGACCGACCCCAAGGCCGAGATCACGCCGGCTTTTTGGCACAATGTAACGGAGGCGTTCGAGTCCAAGCAGAACCTCTTCGACGCGTACATGTCGCGCAAGAGCCGCGGCTGGAAGGACGACACGCCGTGCCGGGCGGATTGCCAGAAGCAGGAGATCTGCCAGCTGCGCGCCGCGCGCAGCCAGGACAACTGCCACGTCCCCACGCCAGGGGTCAACTTCTCCAAGAGGAGCGAGGCTCACCACCACGCCGAGCACGACGACTGCGGCGTCTCGGTGTCCATGGAGATGTTCAGCGCGCTGGCTGCGAGGGAGGACCTGCTCGAGCTGCTCCAGGAGCGCTTCCTCGCCGAGGGGGCAACCGTGCAGCCTTACAAACGAGCCGAGCCTACCGGGACTGCTAGGACCGCTGAAACGAGCGCTGCCACCGAGACTGCGGAAGACTGTCCGGCGCCCACCAAGCCCAGCGGTTCTTCCAGCGGTGCTGCTCCCACTGGGACCGGCGCGGCAAAGACGGGCGGCGCCGCTGGCGTTGGCTCTATCGGCACGCTAGCCATGCTTCTTCTCGGCGCTCTGGTCGTGTAGATGTTCACTTTGAAGGTGACTGGCCGGGACGCTGCTTGCATGTACAAGGAGCATGGGCTTGAATATTTCGCCCTGTCTGTGTTTGCATCTGGACTATTGGCTACGCGATGGGCCACGATGGCGCTGGAGTCTTGAGGTGTGCGTACGGAGTAGCAGCATGGCGAATAGAGTGCCAGGTTGGCGACATGTACGGTACATTGCATGTTAGTTTGTCAACCGTCTACGGTGGCTGTCGAAAGAAGAAGCTGGATATGCCGGGTGTTTGAAGAGACCAGGTTGCTGGTGCGCGATGCAAACGATGTTTACTTCACAGCTTTTGTGCTTCATTGCGCTGCACCTACATGTATTTAAGCTGCAGCCTTCTGTACATGAAACTCATCGATCCTTCTCTTTGCTTCGGAGAGTCTCTGCGAGTTGCTCCCAAGTCTGTCAAGAACCATCACCTGCGAGAAGTCGCCGCTTCCACAAGCAACTTCTCTTCGCAATAGAAGCAAATCCAATCTCAGCTTGGATAGAATAGCGTGTTCCTGCACGAAACACAGACTTCGATCATGACGTGAAGCCGAAACTAGGCTACGAGTTACGCCGCCGGTCTAAGGGCCTTGAAGCTCTGGGTAATTTTCGTAATCGCCACCTCCACCGGCAAGCGTTCCATAGAACTCGCTCCATAGAAGCCGTGCACGCCCCTTGTCCGGCTCAAGACATACTCAGCATGTTTGGGTTCGGCAATTGGTCCGCCGTGACACAGCACAATTATCTCGGGGTTGATCTCCACGGCCGCGTCCCGTATCTCCTGGATGAGAGCGACGCACTCGTCGAGGCCCTTCCCCGACGACGCGCCAATTGAGCCGCTGGTCGTCAGTCCCATGTGCGCGACGAGGACGTCCGCGCCCGCGCCGGCCATCTTCCGGCTCTCCTCAACGCTGAAGACGTACGGCGTCGTGAGCAGGTCCAGGGCGCGCGCGGCGCGCACCATGTCCACCTCCAGGTCGTACGACATGCCCGTCTCCTCGAGGTTGGCGCGGAACTGCCCGTCGATGAGGCCTACCGTCGGGAAGTTCTGGACACCCGCGAAGCCCAGGTCCCGCAGCTGCTTCAGGAACGCCGGGATGTTGCGGAAGGGGTCGGTGCCGCAGACACCAGCAATGACAGGCGTGTGTTTCACCACAGGGAGCACCTCATTGGCCTGCGGCGTGTCAGCAACGTGGATGAGACGTGGGGGCAAGACATACCATGTCCAAGACAACGTCGTTGGCGTTTCCGTACGGCATCAGACCGGCCAGCGATCCCCGACCGGCCATGCGAAAGCGGCCGCTGTTGTAGATGATGATCAGGTCACCGCCCCCCGCTTCTATGAACTTGGCCGAGAGCCCGGTCCCGGCACCGGCGCCGACGATGGGCTTCCCGGCCGAGATCTGAGCGCGCAGGTCGGCGAGGATCTGCTTGCGGTCGGTGGGAGGGGCCATGTTGCGACAGATGGGATGTGGGGATGAAGTTAACAAGACGCCTGGTGCAGCCTGGCGCATGGATAGCCAACAATTGAGCGATGGCCAGCCATTCTCACATCACCGTTTTGAGTTGAGTCATCGCCTGGGTCCGGAACGGCTCGGCTTCCAATATCGTCATACTGGAGACGAAAGGACCACAAATATCAGCGACCCACGAGCTTCTATTCCAGGCATAGTGAGTACACCAATCTGTCATCGGATACTGGCACCCTGCCAGGCCTGTACAAACTCGCATGAGGCGCATCTACGAGCCAGCCGGACCACTCGGGAGACTCGGAAACGCGTCGGATTCCTCTCGAATCGCCAGGGCGCTCAGACGCAAACGCGCCGCCGCGAAGGAGCGATTGACAGCTGACAAGAACTGCGCTGCTTGCTGCACACGCTTAAACGCTCTTGAGATAGTCAGTAGTGCAGCACTACATCAGAACCCCGCGCGAATCCAAGTTGCCACTTCCTCTTATGCAAGCGCCCTATCTGCTCTTTGATCGCTACACTTTCACGCAAAGCCGATGCCAATCGCCGGCCGAAATGGCCAGTGTCGCGCTCATAGGCACGTGCGACACGAAGCTGCAGGAGCTCGTCTTTCTTCGCGATCGGATCCAGGATACAAGCGGCGTCAGGGCCATCCTCATCGACGTCGGCAGGAAAGCAACCAAGGACGATGCCATCTCGATTTCTCAATCGGAGCTGCTGGCAAAGTACGGCGGCGGCAAGGACCTGTCAGGGCTGTCACGCGGCGAGTTTATTGAGTTCATCTCCCGCTGTGCCTCGGGAGCCGTGAAAGAGCTCTACCAGAGCGGCGGAATGGACGCCATTGTTGGCGTTGGAGGCTCTGGCGGCACGTCGCTCGCATCCGCGATCATGCGAGAGGTCCTTCCCGTTGGGTTCCCCAAGCTGATTGTCTCGACGATTGCGAGCGGCGACACCGGCCCCATTGTCGGCGAAACCGATATCACGTTGATGTATTCAATAGTCGATATCGCCGGCCTGAACCAGGTCCTCCGCGAGGTCCTAAGCAACGCGGGCGGTGCAATCGCAGGTGCGGCGCTGTCATATGCGGGCCGAAGGGGCGAGAAGCTGCCATCGCTGAAAAAGATTGGCATCACGATGTTTGGTGTGACTACGCCCGGAGTTGATGCCATACGCTCGCACCTCGAGTCAAATTACCCCGTCGAGACGTACGTCTTCCACGCGACCGGCCACGGCGGCAAGGCCATGGAGCGCCTCGTCCGCGCCGGCGAGCTCGACGCCATCATCGACCTCACGACCACGGAGATCTGCGACCTCGTCATGGGCGGCGTCATGTCTGCCGGCGACGCACGGCTGGACGCCGCCGCCGAAGCCGGCATCCCCACCATCGTCTCCCTGGGCGCCACGGACATGGCCAACTTCGGGCCCAGGGACACGGTGCCAGAACGGTACCGCCATCGCAAGACGGTCGAGCACAACGCCATCACGACCCTCGTGCGCGCGTCGGCAGACGACTGCAGGCAGATTGGCGAATTCATCTGCAGGAAGCTGAGGCGGGCGCGGAGACCGGAGGTGGTGGAGGTTTGGTTGCCGATGGGAGGCGTCAGCATGCTCGCGTGTGCCGGCGGGCCGTTTGCCGATAGTGAAGCCGACCGAGTCCTCTTCGACACTCTACGGAACGGCCTAGCCGGCTCCGGCGTCCAGGTCGTCGAGGACGAGCGGCATGTCAATGACGCAGGCTTCGCGCGGGACGTTGCCGAAGCGTTGGTCGCCAAGATGGGCTTGAGAGAGTCTGAAGGGAGGCTAGCGCCTTGACACGGATCTTATTTTGGAATACGACGCCGCACTAGCGATAATATACGAGTTCCTCAGTGAATGCAATTAAACGGAGCTCAGCTGAGACTCAGCCTCAATGGCCTGAGAACACCTCAGTTCCTGTCACAATAGATAGGGGCTGTGTGAGACGCTGGTTTCGTCCTTCGTATGTATCCATTGTATGCCTCTCACTTGAGTCGTGTTCTGTGCGCTCGGTCCCACTCCGTGGCTTGTCAAGCGCATTGATTTTTCCGTCCCTCGGCCGTGCACTTTGTCTTTGCCTCGTCCATCTGCTGCGAATGGTGCTCTCCTTTGCCTCATCAATCTGCTCCTGACTGGTGCTCGTCGCCGGATCTCGATATGATGCGTATGATCTCTCGCCTGTTGACGGGCCTGGCGCTTGTCTCCGGCGCATGGGGCAGAATCAAGTATCTGGTTCGTCATGACCTCACAACATCACAACAACTGAGACAACCTGCTAAACCGTCTCAGGGAGTGGCAATTCCAGGTATAGATTTCGGCTGTGCAATTGATGTACGATGCTCCTCCCCACGGCGCGGTCATTCGCTGACGTGCAATAGGGTCGCTGCCCACAGTCTACCCAGAGCTTTCCGCTCGCAGAGTACGGCGGTGGCGATGGCGCGGGGCAAATGAAGCACTTTGTTGAGGACGACAAGATGAACGTCTTCCGTATTCGTGAGTTTATCCGGCTCACGCGGCACTGCTGTTTCTGACGGGGGCAGCCCTCACCTGGCAATTCATCCTCAAGGGCAAACTCGGCGGCAAGTTGGATGCCGACAACTTCGGCCACTACGACAAGCTCATGAAGGCCTGCCTGGACACGGGCGCCTACTGCATGATCGACCTGCACAACTTTGGGCGATACGACGGCGGCATCGTTGGGCAGGGCGGGCCGGCAGACGAGGACCTGGTGGATGTCTGGCAACAACTCGCCGCGAAATACGCCAAGAACGACAAGATCATCTTCGGTCTCATGAACGAGCCGCACGACCTTGATATCCAGCTCTGGGCGCAGACCTGCCAAAAGGTCGTGACGGCCATTCGCAAGGCCGGCGCCGAGCGACATATGATTCTCCTACCTGGCACCAACTTCGCTAGCGCCGAGACGTTTGTGTCGACTGGGAGTGCCGAAGCCCTCGCGAAGATTCGAAACCCCGACGGCACCACGGATAACCTCCTGCTTGATCTCCACAAGTACCTGGATATCAACAACTCCGGCACCCATGCCGAGTGCACCACGGATAATGTCGAGGCTTTCCGGACCATTGCGAAGTGGTTGCGGACGAATAAGCGTACGGCCATGATCTCAGAGTCGGGCGCTTCTATGGAACCCACGTGCATGGAGAAGTTCTGCGCGCAGAACAAGTTCATCAGCCAGAACACGGACGTTTTCGTCGGGTTCGTCGGATGGGGTGCGGGAAGTTTTGACGACTCCTACATCTTGACCCTCACGCCCTCGGGCTCCGCGGGCTCTTACACCGACAACAAACTGATGAAAGAGTGCATCCTGGACCCGTTCATGAAGAACGCGCCGCCTGAAACTACATCGTCCTCGAGTGCGGCGTCCACGAGCACTGGCTCTCGGACATCGACGTCGACGTCGACGTCATCGAAGCAGATATTAAGAGAAGAAACGACTGCGTCCTCGAACCCAACCAAGAGCTCGCAATCCGAGAATGGCGGTGCCGGCACTCCGAGTGTGAGCACCCTCACTGGGGGTCTTGTCTTTGCGGCAGTTGCGCTATTTCACAGTCGGCAGTGCTTCCTTTGACGAATCCCAGCGGCATATTACGACGGATTAGACATCAAGCGATTTGAAGATATAGATAGATTACATACAACATAGAGCCCGATCTGGAGCATGCATTGAATAGCACATCGGTTGAGCGGCGAGCGCCTCCCCTCACCCCTCTCAAATTGTCCGCATCTCGTGGTTGGGCATTTATCGTTACCCGGCAGCGCGTGACGACGTGCCGGTACATGTTCCGCCCCAGAGATGGCCGCTAGGAGGTCCATCATTCGTCTAGTGTTGAGATCGGCCTCACGGTCCTTGCCTTGTGTGCCTGGACTCACTGCGGTCGGGTGCGCTCCCGCAGTTCACATCGTTCATATTCTCAGGCCGTGAAAGTTGAACGGCCTGGTGCAACTTACACGGGGAAGTGGGGCCGCTTCCCGCCTCGGTGCCGGCGACGGCCGTACCAAACTACTCCCGTCTGCGGCGCATTCTGCCAGGAGCTATCGCTTGTTCTTCAACTGTTGCATCACGCAATGACAATAGGCATAAGAAATCTCTGTCTTTGAAGCTTCAGAACTTGGCTGGGTCGAGGGCATCCGACCGTGTACCACAATACTGTTCCGGGCTGGGTCAGCGAAACTCGCCCGGCCCCGCATGTGGCTTCTATCTCAGGTATGATCTCAGAACAAGCAGTTGCAGAGTGTTACGGCTGCTTCCGGCGTTGTGCTGCCCGTACCGCCGAGTTGTGTTGTTCGCCCCCAGTGGCCTGCGCCCAAGAGTATCAACGTGACGTCGGGAACAAAGGATCAGCAACGGGTTGATGTCCAAATGCTCGTGTATTCCCATCTAGTACTCTTGCGATCTTCTGGTGACTTCACTAGCTCGTTCCCGCCTGTTCGGGTGACCCACCACCCTCGGAGACCACTTATACATCAATAACGCTTGAAGTTGCAACTTGGTCTGGTGGCATAGTTGGTTAGCGCGTCGTACTAATAAGTTGTGTAACCTCAACTACTAAAGTAATGCGAAGGTCGAGGGTTCAAGCCCCTCCTGGACCAATTCTTTTTTGCCCGTTGCGGGATTTGCGCAACTGGTTTTTTTGGTGGTGTGGAGAACCCGTGTGGGGAGTCATGGAGTGTCTCCATCTGATTCTGCCTGTGACGAACGAAGTGCTTGCGTTTCACTTGTTTGTGCTATAATACTCTCGTTGCTTTTTATTTCTTGCCCGGGGGATGTTATTGATTCCCCGAATTGATGCGAGATGATGTGAGGTGTGTGATCAGAGTTGTGGTGAAACTCCGAATATCCAAAATTAGCATCTATATGGTCTAGGGTAGGACACGGAGTTAGCTTGAGCGTCTCGTAGCAACGATGTTACAAGATGCCCTGCTAGTAGTTTCATGATGTAAAATGAACATTCTATCCAATTTTTATTTCTAAGACGTTGAGATCGGTTGTTCCACGTGCGCTGCTTGCTGTTTTCTTGAAGAAGTCTACTCGGGCAGTTTCGATATGCCTGCCTCATAATGCACAGAGTGGACACTATCTCTACCCAGCTAAGCAAGAACAACCGGAATTCATGCCTTTCACTCATTGCACTTTGATATTTCTCGAAACCGAGTCTTTCCATACCAAGACGTGTATTCCCCTTTTCTTAACGTTTTTCTGGGCCCATTTCGTCGACTTGGGGCCGGGTCTCCGTCCACAAGTGGGGTGCCACCTTTATATCTACCAATATGGCTTCCGCCATCCAACAATCCGGTCTGGTGGCATAGTTGGTTAGCGCGTCGTACTAATAAGTTGTGTAACCTCAACTACTCAAGTAATGCGAAGGTCGAGGGTTCAAGCCCCTCCTGGACCAGATTCTTTTTTTGCCTTTTCTTCGTTTTTTAATTCTTGCTGCTGGGCATGTCATGTCAACCAGTGGAGGAGACATGTTGTGAATACTGGCTGTCTTGTGGCATGCCGACGGTGGCAAATACTTGCAGTCATGGAAGGATCTCACGTGGGTGGGGGGAAGGCCTGACCTGTCTTGCCTCGTGTCGAGGAACATGCTCCGCGCCTCCACCAAGCCTGTTATCGTCCGGCAATACTGGCCGTGCTTGTGCGACTCTTGCTGCCGGGCATTTGCGGTTCCCATCGGCTACCAGGCGTTGCAGAGAACACCAAATGAGCCGAGCCGCGACAGCGCGACGGCGAACGCGTTCCATATCTTCGATGCGATCCACTACGCTGTCAATGGGGCTCTTCATTGAACCACAATGGCTTTGGCTTCTTCCCGGCGGTGACATTGCTGTACCACGGAGGCCGACAGGCCCGGAGTGGTTGGCGCTCGAGGTTCAGCACGCCGAGATGTTTCCATGCTACGGACGGAACAGTCTGGGCGATTCACATCTCCAAGGTGAGCAATGGTAGCAGCGGTAATGGACCGGGGCGGTTCAGGCACAGAGGCCGCTCGCACGCTTCGAGAGGAGACGCGCAGGACCGCGACGGCATCAGCAGAGGCTGCTCCACACGTTTCGCGCGAACCGGGACCTCGACCTGCTCTACGAGTACGGGGACGGCTGGTAGCGACCAATTCGACATTTGGCACGCTCGACTCCCAGGACCTGCCCAGGCGGTGAACATGGGACAGATGCTCTCCGGGGGCAAGATGGGCTCCGGCGAGATGCTCATATATGAAATCGCGCGGGCCGCCACGGAATACGCGGCTGGACTTTGAGGAGGTTCTTCTGATCAACGTCTCCAACACGGACCTGGGGTAAGAGGACGCAACGTCGTTCTAAATCTGCAGGCCCCCCGCATCGACAATAGTCCCGTCGGCTAATCGCCTTTGGCTATTCGCCATGCCATCGGGTTGGAGTGCGTATAACTGAAGGGCCGCCCATGCGCGGTGACGCTGCGCCAGAAGAAGCTGTCAGTCAGACACCTGCCGATCACAGGACCTCGTCACGTCAGCAGTGTATCAGTTCGTTATGATGATGGGCGGGTGGAATCTCAGCTCTGCCGTCGCGGTGCTCCTCGGCGCCTTCATCGCCATCTCCCACCAGACGTGCACCGCAGACGACGACTGCAGCCTCAACGGCGTCTGTCGCAATGGCGTCTGCCGCTGCGACCCCGGATGGACCGCGACCGACTGCGGCGTCCTCGACATCCGCCCAACCAAGCGCCCAAGCGGCTACAACCTCACCGACAAAGGCATCTCGTCCTGGGGCTCGACCATCATCCAGGACCCCTGGGACCGCGGGCTGCATCACCTCTTCGCCGCCGAGTTCTCGCACGGCTGCGGCCTCGACTACTGGGCGCCGTACAGCCGCATCATCCGCGCAGAGTCACGCTCCGGGCCCGCCGGGCCGTATGCGTTCGCCGCCGAGGTCCGGGGCACGTTTGCGCACAACCCGATGGTGGTGTACAGCCCGGCCGACGGGGCCTGGCTGATGTACTACATTGGCTGTCACGTTGACGTTGCGGACGGGTGTGCGAGAAAGACGTTTACGTGCGGGCCGGGGAATGCGAACAACGGCGAGAGCGGCATCTCCGTCATGAGCAGCCGCGATCTCCGGCACTGGGAGGCCAAGGGCCAGATCCTCAAGGGAGACGACACCGATGCCTGGGACGCCGACGTGACCAACCCGTCAGCGTTCCCCCTATACCCTAGCCGCGGCAACTGCAGAGACCATAGAGACCACACGCCGGCGATGCTGCTGGCATACCGCGGCTGCCCGTACAACTGCTCCGGCGCCGAGCTCATCAACGTGGCCTTTTCCGCGTCCGGCTACATGGGCCCGTACACCAAGGTGCAGTCGCAGCCGCTCTTCGCCAACGCCAGCGAGGACCCGTTCATATGGCGCGACAGGCGCGGCCACTTCCACATGCTGCTGCACTCGCTCGAGCCGACGGGCGGCTTCGGCGACGGGCCCGACGTCGGGCGGCACGCGTGGGCGCGCAGCTACGCGGGCCCGTGGACGTTTGGCAGCCCGACGCTGGCGTTCGGCACGGCGGTCGCGTACGACGACGGCAGCGAGCTCGACTTCTACCGCAGGGAGCGGCCGCAGGTGCTGTTTTCGGAGGACGGGAGCATGACGCCGCTGCTGCTGACGACGGGGGTGCAGCCGCGGGGGAGTGCCATGAGCTACAGCGTCGTGGTGCCGATTGGGGACGCGGGCGTTGCGATCCAGGGGCGTGGGCAGTAGGAGAACTCTGCTGGGTCTTGATAGTGATTCTGTATTGAACATGAATGCTGTGCATAGCGATTCCGTGGGTCTGAGTAGCAGAAGCGGGAGTGAGTATATGCCCAATTGGTGCATTTTCAAATTCGAAAGAGGCATCCCGTCCAACGGAATATATGCTCAATCAGTGCCTGGCTCTGGGTGGCAGATCAGGCACTCGGCGCAGGCCAACTGGTCCCTGAACTGAGGCAGACCCCTGCTGGGATCGTGACTCGGAGACTATGGTGTTGAGGTCTGCGGGGCTAGCGTTGATCATCTCCGACTGCTGCCTTGACCAGCCCAGCGACACGACGAACCTCTAAACACCATCATGTCTGCCTCCCACGATCCCAACGGCCGCCCGGCGCCGGCCTTCGACTTCACCTTTGACGCCTCCGTGGCCGCCTTCAACGTCCCGCCCGCGACGTACGTGGCCTCGCACCCCGAGTTCGACGCCATCGCCACCGGCGCCCTCGTCACCTCCCGCCACGAGGACGGCAGCCAGCGGCTCCTCCTGGTGCAGCGCGCGGCGCACGACTCCATGCCCTCGCGGTGGGAGATCCCCGGCGGCGCGTGCGACGGCGACGACGCCACGCTGCTGCACGGCCTGGCGCGCGAGCTGTGGGAGGAGACGGGCCTGCGGCTGCGGCGCGTCGCTCGGCGCGTCGGC